>OZ025295.1:322404562-322697062 GCA_964019185.1 Maratus speculifer | reverse complement strand
TGACCCGTCTCTCCATCAGGGACGCTTTATTTTTTTCCATTGTTTTTGTTTCTAATGTTTTAATTAGTTTATGTATTTATACATTCTAATTTAACATTAAGTCATATTCTAATGATAACAGACGAAATAAATTTAAAAAACACTATAACATTAATTCCTTTGTACTAATACCATATTAAACATGTTTTCATTTCATATTTCCGATAATTCGAACTTCGGATAATTCGAACATTTCTTGTGGTCCCGACGAGTTCGAATTAACGAGAGCCGACTATAGATAAACTTTAATTTGGAGTCAGCATTTTTAAAAGTACCAATTTAAAAAAAGTAAATAAAAAATATTTAAAGTAAAAATATTTAAAAAGGAATTGTTGAGGGGCTGATTTCTCTTCAGACTTTATAATAACTTAACTGGCCGATGAAAGTATACAGTAAAATTATAAAATTAAGAATCTTATTTAAATCAGAGTATTAAAGAATAACCCAGAATTCAATAAGTAAAACTCTTTGAAAGAAAACATTATTTATTTATGTTTTAAAATTAAATTACATTTTAATGCATTAAACGTATTAGAAAATGTCCGTAAATATTTTACTCGCGATATATCCAAAATGTGTTAATATATTTAAGTAAACTTTAAATTTATTTTAAATTAATATGTACATAAAAATTGCTCAGAGATAATAGAATTAATTCCTTACCATCATTTTTTAAATTCATCATGTCCCACTAAAAAAATCCTTTTGGGAATTTTACTCACAAGTTTTAAAATTCTGTACTTATTATTCTAAAATCCCATATTTCTGATCAAGGGTGCCTCAACAAAATAATGCTTTTAACAGAAAAAAACTTTTAACAGAAAAAAAAAATCATATTTTCAAAATTAAATATTTATTTCAAATTTGCTGAATCGAAATTAAAGTAAAATAATTGAAAAAGACATGTTCCAAATTTGAGCGATTTATCCTTAACGGTTCTTGACTTATAACAATTTAAATAGAAGAAATAGCGAAAAAAAACCATTATGAAGAAAAACGCTTTTTCACAGCAAGCCATTCCCTTGACAACCGTTGCTTGAAAGCTAATTTTTTAAAATAAACCCAAATGCAAAAATTAATATTCCCTGTTCCAATTAAGAAAGAAACATGATTTGAACGTCATTTTAAACAGAGAAAAACAAAGAAAGTTTAATGCAATAAATTTTTTTTTAGATGATTTTAAGATTTTTGTGTTCAGGACCCCTTTAAGGTATTAAGTTAAACAATTACTAAAAAGTCTTAATTTCTTGACCACACTTGAAGGCATTTTGTAAACTCAAATGGAAACAACGTTTATTTTATGAGGCAATGAGCACCAGTGCTGATATTAACTAGCTTTGTTACAATGCACTAAGCAATTAACTCTCTAAAATAATAATAATAATAATAATAATAATAATAATAATAATAATAATAATAATAATAATAATAATCAAGCAGTTTATACTTTTTATGACAAAAATAATAGGGATTCATTATTGTATATTTCAGGTGAGGTGTGAAAGTGCTAAGGATAGCCTTGAATAAAACTGCATAAGTTTCTTCTCAGATTTGCATAACAAGATCAATCAAAATCTATCTCCCCCCCCCCCAAAAAAAAAAAAAAAAAAAAAAAAGAAAGAAACTGAAATGATGCCTTTGTTACTGCGATCAGCAACACTAGTAAATGTACATTTTGAGTCATGCATCAAGAGAATGAGATGCTAGCACACGACGACCTTTACCTGGAGTTGCAATCAACGTCGTTGCCATACTACGTTTTACAAAAAGCAAAATGAAAAGAGAAACAAAACAAATGACAGCAGACACGTCTTCCGTGATGGAAAATGACATCTTCCAGGGATTCCGAATGCATTTACTTTTTTCTAAGTGATAAATGTTTGCTAAAATAAGATGGAGGAAGTATCTTTGACTCCGTTGAGATGAGATCACAGGCACAGGAAGCAGTGGCTTACGTTTGCTTCGACTTTAGCAGGGCGTCTCGGCCGGTCATAAAAAGGGGGGAGGAGGGCGGTGGATTCGATATACTTGAGTCCCGCCTTTATACAACAATCCCACACATGGGCTTCAATGAGACTAAGAATTTTCTTTTTTAAAACATTGAGATCACAGAGATATAGATATCCAAAATGCTAACGAAAATACTAACGAGAAAAGGCAATTTTCAAAATTTTTAAGACAGTTCGCCAATACGCATTACCTTGGAGAACCTTCTGCAAAGTCAGAATATATTAATAATTCTATTAAGGAGACCATCTCGAGTACTATAATAATAATAATAATAATAATAATAATAATTAAAAAAAACAGCTTTTATCCACGCTCGGCAACTAGCAAACCGCGATTCAAAGCAAAGGTCGAAGCCTGGACCGTCGAAAATGACATAGCAAATAAAGAATTCATTTATTTTTCAATACTTCTAGAATAATATAATAAAAATAAAAATAATAAATTCATAAAATACACCCTGCAGAGTTCCTAAGTTTTAACTCAGATCTTGTGAAAGAATTTGAAGCAAAATTCCAAAACTTTGCAGAGATAGATAATTTGTCTCAATTCTTTAAATCGCGTTATTAGCATGGCCTTAAAGAAGATGCTAAGGATAGCCCTAATTAAAACTGCACTGGTTACTTCTCAGATTTGCACAACAAGATCAATCAAAATACTCCCCCCCCCCTTCAAAATAAATAAATAAATAAAATTAAAATAAAATATGAAATAGCGTTTCTGTTACTGTTACAGCGATCTGCAATGTGTAGATCTTGAGTCAAGTATCAAGAGAATGAGATGCTAGCACACGACGACCTTTACTTTACCTAAAGTTGCAGTCAACATCGTTGCCAGACTCTATTTTAGAAAAAGTAAGATGTAAGGGAAAAACAAAACAAACGACAGCAGACACGTCTTTCGCGATGGAAAATGACATCTTCCAGGGATTTCGAACGCATGCATTTACTTCTCTCGAAGTGATAAATGTTTGCTAAAATAAGATGGAGGAAGCATCTTTAACTCCGTTGAGATGAGATCACAGGAAGCAGTGGCTTACGTTTGCTTCGAATTTAGCAGGGCGTCTTGGCCGGTCGTAGGAAGGGGGGGGGGCGAAATTGATATACTCGTGTTTCGTTTTTATACAGCACTTCCCCCCTCACACCCGCTTCAATAAGACTAAGATTTTTCCTTTAAACATTGAGATCACAGAGATTGAGATATCCAAAATGCCAACGAGAAGAGACAGTCTTCAAAAATTTTAGGATAATTCTTCATTTGCCAATATGCATTATCTTGGAGAAAGATGCAGAGTCAGAATAAATTAATATTTCTATAAGCAGCCCATCTCGTGTACTAATTTTAGCTTAAAATAGCAAAAGAAGACTCCCTCACCCTTATTTTTCACATTAAATTTTCAAGTTAAAAATAATGAAAATATAAACAAAATTGAAAAAGTTAGCATTTGAGTCGTGTAAATTGCGCATGTTAATGGTAAAAAAAAAGGGTAATTAAAAGACAAGTTGTGTAGAAAGAAAGTTAAGCAAAGATTAGAAAAAGTTTTAAAAGAAATTAAGAAGTTGAAGAAAGTTTTAATCCTTTAAATCCACGATCGGCAACTAGCGGACCACGATCCACATCCGGACCGTCAAAGGTCGAAGTTTGGACCGCCGAAAATGACATTACAAATAAAAAGTTCTTATATTTTTCAACAATTCTTGAATAATAATAATTATAAAGATACTAAGAATAGTCCTGATTAAAACTTCGCTGGTTACATCTCAAATTTCCAATCAAGATCAATCAAAATCCCCCCCCCCCCCAAAAAAAAAAGTAAATAAAAAAATAAAAATAAATAAAAATCTGAACTAGCATTTTTGTTACAGCGATCTGCAGTATGTAGATTTTGAGTCAAGCAACAGGAAAATGAGATGCTAGCACACGATGACCTTTATTTTACCTAAAGTTGTAGTCGTCGTCGTCGCCAGACTCTATTTTACAAAAAGCAGCAAAATGTAAGGGAAAAACAAAACAAATGACAGCAGACGCGTCTTTCGTGATGGAAAAAGACATCTTCTAGGGATTTCGAACGCATGCATTTACTACTTTTCTAGTGATAAATGTTTGCTAAAATAAGATGGAGGAAGCATCTTTGACTCCGTTGAGATGAGATCACAGGAAGCAGTGGCTTATACGCTTGCTTCGACTTTAGCAGGGCGTCTCGGGCCGGTCATACGAAGGGGGAGGGGGACGGATTCGATATATTTGGGTCCCGCTTTTATACAGCACTCCCCCCCCACACACACACGCATCAATAAGACTAAGGTTTTTCCTTTTTTAAAACATCGAGATCACAGAGATTGAAATACCCAAAATGCCAACGAAAAGAGACAGTCTTCAAAATTTTTAGGACAATTCTTCATTTGCCAATACGCATCATTACCTTGTAGAAAGATTCAGAGTCAGAATAAATTAATATTTCTATTAAGGAGACCATCTCGAGCACTAGTTTTAGCTTAAAATAGTAAAAGAAGATTCCATCATCCTTACTTTTCATTTTAAATTTCACTTTAAAAATAATGAAAATGTAAACAAAATTGAAAAAGTTATCGTTTGAGTGGTGTAAGTTGCGCATGTTAATATTTAAAAAATAAATATAAAAAAAAGTAATTAAGAAACAGTTTTTATCCTTTAAATCCACGCTCGGCAGCTACCGAACCGCCATCCACATTTGGGCCGTGGAAGGTCGAAGCCTGGACCGTCGAAAAATACATTGCAAATAAAAAATTAATTTATTTTTCAACAATTCTTGAATAATAATAAGAAAATAATAATAATAAAACGCAAAATACACCCTGCAGTGTTCCTAAGTTTTATGTCAGATCTTGTGAAAGAATAGCGAAATTCCAAGACTATGATGCAGAGATAGATAATTTGTCTCAATTCTTTAAATCGCGTTATTAGGATAGCCTTAAGGAAGATGCTAAGGATAGCCCTAATTAAAATTGCATTGGTCACTTCTCATATTTTCACAACAAGATCAATCAAAATCCCCCCCTACAAAAAATAAATAAATAAATAAATAAATAAAAAATAAAATAAAATAAAATAAAATAAAATAAAATATGAAATAGCGTTTTTATTACAGCGATCTGCAGTATGTAGATCTTGAGTCATGCATCAAGAGAATGAGATGCTAGCACACGACGCCCTTTATTTTGCCTAAAGTTGTAATCACCGTCATTGCCAGACTCTATTTTACAAAAAGCAAAATGTAAGGGAAAAACAAAACAAATGACAGCAGACACGCCTTTCGCGATGGAAAATAACATCTTCTTAGGGATTTCGAGCGCATGCATTTACTTCTCTCGAAGTGATAAATGTTTGCTAATAAGATGGAGGAAGCATCTTTAACTCCGTTGAGATGAGATCACAGGAAGCAGTGGCTTACGTTTGCTTTGAATTTAGCAGGGCGTCTCGGCCGGTCGTAGGAAGGGGAGGGGGGGGGGGGAGGGCGAATCCGATATACTTGGATTTCGCTTTTATACAGCACTTTTATACATCACACACTCTTCAAAAAAATTAAGATTTTTTTTCTTTAAACATTGATATCATAGAGATTGAGATATCCAAAATGCCAACGAGAAGCGACAGTCTTCAAAAATTTTAGGATAATTCTACATTTGCCAATACGCATTATCTTGGAGAAAGATGCAGAGTCAGAATAAATTAATATTTCTATAAGGAGCCCATCTCGTGTACTAATTTTAGCTTAAAATAGCAAAAGAAGACTCCCTCACCCTTATTTTTCACATTAAATTTTTAAGTTAAAAATAATTAAAATGTAAACAAAATTGAAAAAGTTAGCATTTGAGTCATGTAAATTTCGCATATTAATGGTAAAAAAAAAAGTTAGTAGAAAGAAAGTTAAGCAAAGATTAGAGAAAGTTTTAAAAGAAATTAAGAAGTTAAAGAAAGTTTTAATCCTTTAAATCCACGATCGGCAACTAGCGGACCACGATCCACATCCGGACCGTCAAAGGTCGAAGCCTGGACCTACGAAAATGACATTACAAATAAAAAGTTTTTATATTTTTCAAGAATTCTTGAATAATAATAATAATATTAAAGATATTAAGGATAGTCCTGATTAAAACTTCGCTGGTTACATCTCAAATTTCCAAACAAAATCAATCAAAATCCCCCCCCCCCCAAATAAATAAATAAATAAATAAAAATCTGAAATAGCATTTTTGTTACAGAGATCTGCAATATGTAGATTTTGAGTCATGCAACAGGAAAATGAGATGCTAGCACACGACGACCTTTATTTTACCTAAAGTTGTAGTCGTCGTCGTTGCCAGACTCTATTTTACAAAAAGCAACAAAATGTAAGGGAAAAACAAAACAAATGACAGCAGACGCGTCTTTCGTGATGGAAAATGACATCTTCTAGGGATTTCGAACGCATGCATTTACTACTTTTCTAGTGATAACTTTTGACTACTTTTCTTGCTAAAATAAGATGGAGGAAGCATCTTTGACTCCGTTGAGATGAGATCACAGGAAGCAGTGGCTTATACGTTTGCTTCGACTTTAGCAGGGCGTCTCGGGCCGGTCATACGAAGGGGAGGGGGGCGGATTCGATATATTTGGGTCCCGCTTTTATACAGCACTCCCCCCCCCCCCCCACACACACACGCAATAAGACTAAGGTTTTTCCTTTTTTAAAACATCGAGATCACAGAGATTGAGATACCCAAAATGCCAACCAGAAGAGACAGTCTTCAAAAATCTTAGGACAATTCTTCATTCGCTAATACGCATTACCTTGGAGAAAGATGCAGAGTCAGAATAAATTAATATTTCTATTAAGGAGACCATCTCGAGCACCAGTTTTAGCTTAAAATAGTAAAAGAAGATTCCATCATCCTTAATTTTCATTTTAAATTTCACGTTAAAAATAATGAAAATGTAAACAAAATTGAAAAAGTTAGCATTTGAGTCGTGTAAGTTGCGCATGTTAATATTTAAAAAATAAATATAAAAAAAAGTAATTAAAAAACAATTTTTATCCTTTAAATCCACGCTCGGCAACTAGCGAACCGCCATCCACATTTGGGCCGTGGAAGGTCGAAGCCTGGACCGTCGAAAAATACATTGCAAATAAAAAGTTCATTTATTTTTCAACAATTCTTGAATAATAATAATAATAAATAATGATAAAATGCAAAATACACCCTGCAGTGTTCCTAAGTTTTATGTCAGATCTTGTGAAAGAATAGCGAAATTCCAAGACCTGTCAGAGATAGATAATTTGTCTCAATTCTTTGAATCGCGTTATTAGGATAGCCTTAAGGAAGATGCTAAGGATAGCCCTAATTAAAATTGCACTGGTCACTTCTCATATTTTCACAACAATATCAATCAAAATCCCCCCTACAAAAAAAAAAAAAAAAAAAAAAAAGAAATAGCGTTTTTTGTTACAGCGATCTGCAATAGATCTTGAGTCATGCATCAAGAGAATGAGATGCTAGCACACGACGACCTTTATTTTTCCTAAAGTTGTAATCACCGTCGTTGCCAGACTTTGTTTTATAAAAAGCAAAATGTAAGTTAAAATAAAACAAATGAAGCAGATACGTCTTCCGTGATGGAAAATGACATCTTCTAGGGATTTCGAACGCATGCATTTACTTTTTTCGAAGTGATAGATGCTTGCTAAAATAAGATGGAGGAAGCATCTTTAACTCCGTTGAGATGAGATCACAGGAAGCAGTGGCTTACGTTTGCTTCGACTTTAGCAGGGCGTCTCGACCGGTCATAGGAAGTGGGGAGGCGGTGGATTCGATATACAGTAGAACCTCGATTAACCGAGCTTCGATTAATCGAGGTTTCTGTTAACCGAGCCGATAACAAGGCCTGCTATTTTTTTATCTTTTGTAAATGAGCTTTGAAAAATACCACATTTTTTAGTTCATCGTCCGTGCAACAAGCTCTTATAGAAGTTTTCAAAAATTGCTGGCAAAAACTGCTTGAAGCAATGTTGCCAGCAGTTTTTGCCATAAAAATTGCAATAAAATCAGATGTACCAGCAGTTTTTGCCGTAAATTTAACGGATTTTTTTTTTAAATAATGTAATTACATAAATTAATTATTGCAAAGTTTAAAAATTATATTAATTGGTGTACGCTTTCATTTTACAATTTTATCTTTTATAATTTTATTTTCCAAGTGCTTTCGAAGTTCAGTAAATAAATACATTTTTTTTTTTTTTTTTTTTTTTTTTTTTTTTGTACGGGAACAAAGAATGACGATTTCCTTACTTTATTTCTTTGAGAATTTCCTAACAAAATTTGACAAGAGAGTCTGTTGACCGCCATCCATAATTTTTCGTCAAAGGAAAAATTCATTGCCTAAGAAGACACAAAAGGGATTAAACACTTAAAAATTACCGGAATGCAAAAAAATAAAAAAATTCTAAACTTAGTTCATAATTTTTTTAAAAGAATAACGCGTTCTCCGGAATCATTTTTCGAATAAAACTTTCATCAAGTGACCCGGTAAAAACGGAATTTGTTTCATTTTCTTCAAAAAATTGATCGCTCGTGGGAACTGGGATGGTCTCTGAATGGAGGTAAAATTAATATTGAGCTTATGGGAATAAATTCCGTTTCATGGAAAAAAATGGTCCTTCAGGCAAATGCATTAAAAAAGGAAAAAAAATCTGTAATTCTACAGATGTAAAGTTGCCGAAATCTGTATGCATACTAACATTTACCTGTACATTGTACAAAAAAAAAAAAAAAAAAAAATCATTTTTGTAAAGCTACAGAAATTTGTAACTTTAAAAACGAATCTACTAAAATTACAGTTATCTTACTAAAATTTTATCTGTAACCTGGGTTGCAGTTACATAAAAAAATTCTAAGAATCCTAATTTCCTAAAAAAATTCTTAGTAAGCTTACATATCTTTTTATTTTCAGTGCAAATCTGTATCTGTGACATGAATTTTTGGTGTCGCCGTTACATAGAGAGTTCTAGGAATCCCAGTTTAACAGAAAATTTTTAGTAATTTTACAGTTTTTTTTCTTTTTTTACGGTGTGGTCGTTTAATGGAAGTGGTCGTACAGAGAGGTTTCACTGTACGATTATTGTGATTGTGAGCGACATCAGCGTTACGCAGATATCATTCATATACACTACGTGACTTTTCGAATAAATTAATTCGGCTGGGGAAATTCTCAAAAACATTTTATTCTCTCATTTTTCATTGCTAATGACTTTAAATTAAGAAAATTTAAAATACTTGAAATCCGGCCGTGACTTTACGAAAAAGACTCATTAAATATTGATTCAATTTTCAACATTTTTCATTTGTCACTCTGACAAATCTAACTGCTTCGAATTTTACTTCCCGTGAAATAAAATATTTATGATGGAAAAATTATTTTTACGTAAATATTTAATTACACTAATTGTTATGTATTTATGATTTATTTATTCTTTTACTTATTATTATTGCTCAAAATCGGACGAAAATTAATTTTCTTTTTCGGCCAAAAATCGGAGTTTCGACGAAAATTCGTTTTTGGCGAAAATGCTACTGAAAATAAGGCCGAACCGAAACTCTCTGTGTTCTAAAAATGTCTTTCCTTCCTTCGGAAAATTTCAAAATTACTCATTGATTTCAGCTGTATCCTATAAGAAAATTTTCATTTATCGTTATGAACTTCACTGTTTATAATTATTATTCATGACTGACTCAAAACGTGAATGTAAATTTTAAAGCAAGGAATGTATATAGGAGACAACTTTGTGAGGGAGTGACCTTTCCATAAAGGCACTCTAGTGTTTCTGAGATCGTGACGTCAATAAGTTAACATGTGTAAGCGTAAAAGCGACATCTATCCTCTCTTTTACTTTAACTTTCTAAAGTGTGTGTGCTCTTTCGGATTTTACAGTTAGCTTGCGGTTATTAGTATATGTTAATGTGAAGTATCTCAGTTTGCAGCATATAAAAGCTTGGGTTTGAGTGAATGAGGAGTGTCTCTGGCATTAGCCAGTGAGTGTCTCTGGCATTAGCCAGCGAGAGAGCATCTGTGTCCAGCCAGTGTGTGAGGATCTCCGGTATTAGATAGCGAAGTGAAGTATTGTTCAGCGAAGTGCTAGCCGATTGAAAAGTAGCAACGAAGCCTCCAGTGAGTGGAAAGGAGTTCCGACAGTTGACTTGAAAATTGGCCGGGGTAAGAAACCTCTTAGTTTCATTTGGATTGTTTGTGAATAAAGGATTACCCACAGCCACGGGCTGTTTAATTAAGCTTTATCTAGCAGATCAGCCAAGAGATAGCGGAAGGTATTAGTAGGTGCCCCGACTGAGCTAGGCCGAAGCTTGTGAGTATGTGTTTGGTTTTTTTCATAGTCTTCTCAGTTGTGTAAAATTAAGACTTGCTCCACTTCCCTTCAGCCTTTATCGTTTCAATAAACGTTGTTGTTTTATCTTAATCACTGAGTATGTCTACATTTAACCTGCACCACGGCCAACCTAACGTTACAAATGACACTCAGCATGCATGTAACGTTACAACTTAACATCCAAATTATAAAGATTTCCCCTTTTCATGTCCACAGATCCGAAATAGTAAAATTTCTGTTTTGTTTTCTTCTTTAAATTTTGATAGTTGAATTTTTCAGGTTTGTAGTACTTAAAATTCAAAAGTTAGTAAAATTGATTTTTTTTTTCCCCTTCATTTTTCTTTCAAATCTGAATTAATACCAAAATAGTGAAATTTTCGATTTATTAACTTGCTTTCCCTCATAATTTTAACCAACAGCAACACTACACTGTAAAAAATTTTACCCTTTTGCTGACCGTCACTCCCCCGCTTTTGTAGAATATCTCTATTTTGACCTATAAGAATGCTCCGTAATACGGTGAAAGAATCGTTTTCTATAAAAGCGTTCGAGTAACGATGCAGCAAAAGGATAATTTTTTTTTACAGTGTAGTATTTACCCAGCTCGGAGTCGGATTCAGAGTCGAGGTCGTTAAAATTTCGAGTCGGAGTCGGCCATTTTTCCCACCGAATCCGCAGCCTTATTAATACTTTGTAACACAGAAGTTATACGTTGGGCCGGCCCTATTAATTTTTTCGTCAGGGCTTCACACAACGTTGCGGCTCTGGACTACACTGTAAAAAATTTTACCCTTTTGCTGCATCGTCACTCCACCGCTTTTATAGTAAACGATTACTTCAGCCTATATGGAGCATTCTCATGGGTCAAAAGAGAGATATTCTATAAAAGCGGGGGAGTGACGATGCAGCAAAAGGGTCAATTTTTTTTACAGTGTAGGTAATAGTTAGCAACATCACTAATAACTAATATACGAGAACGTATGCTAATTTCTTTTAATGTAACTTAATTTTCTTTCTTCTATTGTACTCACGTTGTTAATTGCGACAGAGACTGACGCCTGATTAATCTCCTAGATTACCTTGGGCTTACTATCACCAAACGCTTCAGAAATGCAAATTTTCTCGACGATACGCCACTTGAAAACGACACACGAAGTATTTAGCTTTCGAGTTGCAATACAAAATAAACAACACTCCAAATGGGTTGCATTTTTAAGATCAATCTCTTGTTTTGACAAGCGAGATAAACATTAAAATTCTTTTACATTACCTCTTTAGGACTCCATACGTCACAGCGTAAGATAAGATGCATGACAGTAAAAAAAAAAAAAATAAGAAAAAACCCACTTAATACGGAAGATATTTTAATCGAGAGATAAGCTGTTTCTACAAGAGTTTTTTTTTTTTTCTAATCCGATAAGAATCTAGACGCCACTGAAGGTGTCTTCTTTTAGTGACGTAGGTGGATGCTCGTGTTTATGAATGCAGTAGCCGATAAATCGTTTTGTTTGCATTTGTGTTTCTATTTGTGGCAACATGTGAAAGTGGTTTCGAAAGTCGTTTGACTATCATCAACATAGAACTCGTGTACGAAATCGAGCAAAATCTATTCTTTAGCAATGCGATTTAAAAATAAATAAATAAAAGAATGTTTTTTGCCTCTTGATCATGTCCTTGATCAGGTGCGTCCCTGGAATTTTTTTGTAATCTTGGATTGTCATCAATAATGAATTTGAGTGCAATGCTTGAGGAAAATCAGTTTGACGGAAGTGGGTCAAAAAATAATTGTAAGATTTTGAACCGGACATCTAGACAATTATTAGGCGTAAGCATCAGGGTAGGGGGAACATGACCACTCTTGTGTCCAGAATTCGGGAAATTCTGATATCGATCCTGCTATTCTGCACTCCAGGATTAGTAATATACAGGGGGCATAAGGGTACATTCCAACCCAAACTCTTTATTTTCGGATTTATTTTTAAATTCAGTTTTGCTCTCAAACGCAACAAACTGGCTATTTCTCTTATTTAGAAACTACATAATGTGTCGAGCATGACAATATTTTGATAAATACAGGAAATATTGCAAAAAATACTGTCGAAAAATTCGATAAACGATAAATATAAACGATAAATATAAGAAAAGATAAAATTCCGTGTGAGCGGGTTTCTAGCATTGATCTTGATTTAATCCACGATTTAGTGGACAGTAATTCACGGATTACTATTGAAGAGATTGTTGAGAGACTAAATGTTGAAAATTCGACTGCATTTCGCCATTTAAAACAACTTGGGTACATTTCGAAATTCGATGCATTGGAAATCGAGTAAAAGTTTTTTGTAATCCTCGAATAATATAAATAAGAAAAATTGAATAGTAATATGTTTTATTTTTTCCGGATCACGTTAAAATATTTGATAAATAACCCATTAAAGCTAATGTCCATAAATCCGTTCAACTGCATGAATTTGGAATTAAATTTTTTCAAGCGCAAAACCTTAAATATGCATGTAATCAAATGTATACTACAATAGTTCGTAACGGATAAAATTTTCTGATCGTCTTTGGCAATGCACTAGAAATCGAAAATTATAAGGGAAATCCTATAATAGGAAGGTATTGCTGATAAAATAAAATACGGAACTGATAATAATTAAGCACACATGTTTTAAATATCACGACATATTTACACACAATAAAATTATATACCATATAAATAAATAATATAAACTATTTATACACGGGAAAATTACATGTGTATAATTAATTAATATAAAACATTTATATCTGATTCAATTATGTATGATGAAATATATCACAACAGTTTATAATTTCGTTAAAACTTTCCAATCATCAAAGGCATTATTCATTATAAAACAAATCGAAAAATAAGAAAAGCGTTACTGATAAAATGAAATAAGGAGCTGATAAATTGACATCGCACATGTTTTAAATATCAGTTTTGAGGTCCTGACAATGGCGAGCAATAAGCTTTCAAAAGGAAAGACTTATCTTTATTACATTTTCGAATCATTTTTAAATGCCGCCGAGATAACAAGGAGAAAATAGTTCTTATGCATGTTCGAACTCGTCGACAAATGACCAACAAAGAATTTATTAGTATAAAATATAAAGAAGCTATTGTAAAAACAATATCATTTACATGTGCATAAAATATCCCATAATAAACTTTTTTATTCCTGAAGTTATTAAAACATATTACTTTCTAGTGACAGAGTAATAGAAATTATTTTCAATCGCCTTAGAAGGACGTTCAAGAAGGAAAAGACAACAAAAGAATTTTCTTATGCATGTGCATAAGTGTTTTTAATTATAACAAGTCAAAATTAAAAATAAAGATGTGTTACTTTTCCAATACATCTTTGAAGCAATTAAAAAATAAAAACAATATATCATATACAATTTTTTAATTAATTTTCCAATTAATTTTCAGCAAATAAATTACGCTTTAAATTAATGAATATTTAATTTTTGAATTATCACTTGCTAACTAAACGTAGAAACCGACATGGTGAAAAATGTCCATGCCGGGGATTGATCCCGGAACCCTTGGAATAGTGCTCCAAGTGTTCTTTCATTTAAGGCCCCTTTCCCTGGCCGAGGAAACGCTCGCGAGTGTTTCCTCGGCCAGGGAAGGGAGGAACGAGGACGATGTCCAGCTTGGCTTTTTTCACACCCATGTGTTGGTAAGGCTGCACTGCAGTACATGATGGAAAAGTCTTCATGAGCACACAATCTTGAGGCTTAACACGAGACACAAACAAACCGAACATCGGTGAACACAAATACATTTTTTTTAGTTAATTTTCCAAATAATTTTCAGCAGTGAAATTACGCTTGAAATTATTGAATATTTAATACGTGAATTATCACTTGCTAACAAACCAACCTAGAAACCAACATGGTGAAAAATATAATAGATTTCAAAATTTTTAAGAGATTTCAAACGCATTTTTCGAGAAATACATTTTTTGCAATCTAAACAGCTTTAAAATACTTCCTGTATATAATTTTTTGGACAAGATTCTCATTTTTAAATTCTTCATAACTGTAACAAATCTACTGCAGAGCGTTAATTTATACAAGCACCCTCAAATTAATATGAAATTCTATTTAGAGGGAATTATTAATGAAAATATAGCTTCGTAAGATTTTCAAAAATTTCCATCAAAGTTGAACGACCTCGTTTTCTTTCTTCTACTGAAGTCCGCAGACGATAAATGAGAATATTATTACCTGCAAAATGAGAGAAATTTTATGATGATTATTATGATAATCATAGTTATATTTCTTTTTATTCCCCATGTAGTTGTATTATGTTTAACATAGGAGCAATAATAAATATTAATCGTTCAATAATTTTATTTTGTGAACAGACGGAATTTTAAATATCCTTTCTCATAATTCTACAATTTTTTTTTTCAGCAATTAAATAAAAAACAGTGATTTGTATTTTAGTAAAAACGGTACTACTCTGTTATTCCGTCGACCAAAATACTATCGCCAAATTATAAAATTAAATGCCAATAATGGTTGATCGTGAATGTCAATTCAATGATATTAAATACGATACAAAACGTCATTAAGTGATTTTTATTTCGACTTTTTATTTGTATTTTTATTAATATTCTACTAATTATTTGTTTTTTTCGTTATTTAAAATAAAAATTATGTCAATATGTATAATTTGACTATTAGTTTGGCGATTTGTATAATTTGGCGAAATCAGTCGACGGGATAACAGAGTTGTACCGTAAAAACTACTTTTTTTGTGCTTATACAGTAGACTCCCTCAACCCTAAAATTCGCAACTCTCTAAAATCCACACATAATTTACAAATATAAACACTGAAACTTTCAGGTCAAATATAGGGACAAAAATTGACTTTTTTATTTTTAGATCAATTCTATGCATATTTTAATCTAATTTTTGTTAATATTACTGAATTCAGGCTATTTCATGAAGGAAGAAAAAACTTTCTGAAAAAATTCAAGATATTACTGATTATCACAATCTTTTTGCCAAATGTATTTATCTATTAACAAAGTTTTATTATTATTATTAAATCTGGCTAAATCTGAAATAAAGCTTCTTTATTTAATGATTTTGATGTAATTGAGTAATTCACCTTTATGAGGTAAGTTTCACTCAATAATTTTGGAAAAATGCATTCCATCATTATAATTAATATTTAATTATGCATTACTGATTATTTACTTGACCTTTGCTTTTAATATTTTTATCATTTAAAAAATTTATCTAAATTTTTATTATTTTATTTAATTATTTTTATATTTTTTTATATTGTAAATATTCATTATAATTTTGATTCCATTTAAAATTACATTAAAGTTATTGTTTAATAAATGTAAACAAAACAATGACAAGAAATCTGCAACATTCTAAAACTCACACATCCTCTGGTCTCAAGCTGTGCGGATTTGAGGAAGTCTACTGTATATTACAGGGGGGGGGGGGGGACATTTATTCATTTGTATTGAAACTTTCATCACACTGAAATTACATTCCTTACCACATTATTCTATTTTCCAGAAAATAAAATGAGTAATATTCATATGACAACATAAATCTTTCTCTTTTACAATAACACTAGCGGCCTTCGCCCGCTACGCTGGTCGGTTTATCTAAAGAAATCTTGAAGAAGTAGTTAGATAAGGTTCAGACATACATTAAAAAAAAAAAAAAAAGCAAGTCGATCATTCAAAAAACGTTGGGAAATATCAAATATTTACTGTAATTTTTTAAGAAAAACAAAGTTTCGAAAAAAAAAAATTAAATCGAAAAAAAAATTACACTGACATATTAATGCAAGGAAATTTTCCCAGAGAGAAAATTCGCCTTGAATACAATATTTCAAATTCTTTTAATTGCTTATAGGCGTTAATGCCAACATAGTGAAAAAAAATTCCATGCTGGGAATCGAACCCGGGCCATCAGTATGGCGCACTGACGTTCTACCGACTAAACCACATGGAACGACAGCCAGCTTGAAACTTTCTCATACTTAAGTAGACTGGCGAAAACATAACGATAGCGCGTTTTAAAATCGCACAGTGACATCTATTGGATTTTATATGTACTAAAAAACGTTATGTACTAAAAAACGTGAGCAGCGCACCTAATAGTTTCTTTTGTTTCTTTTTGTTACTTTTTTGTCTGTTGTCCGATTTTGATGAAACAAAGCCTATACACTGCCCGGGAGTGTGCATTCTTCATTAGTGAAAACCGCATAAAAATCCATTCAGTAGTTACGAAGATAACCTCGAACAAACAGACAGACAGACAGACAGACAAAAAATTCAAAAAAAAATTTTTTGTGTTTCATTGGTTTTCTTTTATCGCCCTGACTCCATTTTTGTCAATTATCTTCAATGTACAGACACACCGGGTCCTACTGTTTTATTATATGTATAGATTAGCATAGAGTATTTTTTTCCCTTCTTTCAGTAATCATCAGACAATAAATAGTTATCATCATCTCAATTACTAGCAGAATAAGAGATGTATTGGTTATGATTATAATAATCATAATTTTATTGTATTTTTCCCGAGTAATTGTACATGAATAACAAAGATATAATAATAATCGGGCAATATTTGTTTTAAAAGAAAAAAAAGACGGAAGTATATGTAATGTACATAATACATATATACAAATCCAGAGATATTAAATATTATTTTAGAAAACATTTAATTTAATTGAAGGTTTTGAAAATCATTTCTACACAGTCAATTATATGACATTTTCAATAAAGTATTGCCACTCATTTTCTTTCTTTTTTTCATTTTTTTTCTTTCTTTTTGCATCTGCCTTATATTCTATTGAGGTATTATGGAATTCCTAATCAAATAAATATTCTCTTTTCTACAAAAGCATTGCCATATTTTATTCTCTCCATTTCCCGCCTACATCTATTTCTAAAAGGTCTTTGACATATTAAAAAAACTTTTTTTCAATTATAAGAGCATAGTCATTTTCTTTCTTCCCTGGAAGCCAGCAGACGATAAACGAGAATAATCATCTCAGTTACTCGTGGAATAAGAGAAAAGTATCCATTATTATGATAATTATAAATTTATTTTGCCTTTTTTTCAGATAGGTGCACACGCATAACAAAGATGTAATAATAATCGTGGGATAATCTTATTTTGTGAACAAAATGGAACTGAATCCCTTATACATTCTAAGAGCTCTTCCCCCCATCTTAAATTGGAAACTTGGCAGATGTAATAGAGATACAATTTATAATTGAAGATGAAGTGATCAGGTTATGATTTTTCAAAATTGTCGCAGGTAATTTACTCATGTTTTCCACCTTTAATGCCAGCTACTTATTCTGTTTTAGACGGTAAGAATAATTATTAATTTTTCTTTTTTCCCCTTTAGTTTTAATATTGATATAAATATTCATTCCTCTTTTGGATTTATAGAGCATTCAAAAACTCGGATTTTTTTTTCCATTATTTTTCAAAATTGTCACAGATAATTTATACTTGCTTTCTAACTTTAATATCAATTACTTATTCTGTTTTGGACAGTAAGTATAATTATTTCTTTTTCTTTTTTTCCCTTTAGTTTTAATAATGGATATAAATATTGGTTCCTCTATTGGATTTATAGTGCATTAAAAAACTTAAATTATTTTTTCCCATTATTATTTTAAACATTCCCAAAATTTGCATGTCATCGCACTAATAAAGATGGACATTTATCCAAATAACTGAATCTTGAAACATTGACAGTGGAAAACGAACGCAAGCTAGATGGAAAAAGATTTGAATTCAAAGCAATCGATAATGAGTTAAATGCCAGCATCGTGATGGGAGGGGGGGAGATAAATCTCTTAAACCAACAGATGTAATGCGCATAATTTTGTAATACTAATGCATAATTTATCAGAAATTTGTGAGGTTTTTCTTTTCTGCTCCGCGTTGTTTTTTCGTTAATGGCCAAACTGCTTTTCGGTAGCCATGCATTATCAAAGGCTCTAATACGAATGATACGTGATATGAATGTGATTAAATACATCATAAACAATGCATGCATTTTCAAAGATATTAGCCCATAAAAATTAACTTTCGCAATTCAGCTATTTTGCCGGTAGATATCGGCTGTTTGCTTTTTATGAGGAACATTTTTGTTACAAGTGTCTTTAAAGTACTTTTGCCGATTTTTTTTTACTTTTCTGTTCTTTATTTATTTTATTTTATTTTATTTTATTTTATTTTTATTATTATTTTTTTTTTTTTACCATTCGGAGAATAGTTGTTTCTGACAGTTGAGAATAGAAGTATCTGAAACTTTGTGATGTCCGGTTTTTATTCATTTTTTGATTGGTCATGTTTAATGTCCAAAAATAGAATAACTTTGTTGCCAGAATGACAAAAAAGGGTATAAAAAACTGTAAAGAAAATTAATAACTCAAAAACAAAATGAGATATGGCTTTCAAACAAATTGCATTTAAAAGTATATTTTTTCCTTATACAGCACAGCGAAAAAATTGAAAATGTGCGATGTTTAGAAGTTTAACAATTTGCAGTTCCGAAAATTGCAAAACTGAAATTTCATTTAACCCGGGAAAACTCGTTCGTGAGATTTTCTTTTTCCGTCGCACTTTTTTTAAGACACTTATTTAAAACATTTTTCATTTTAATAAAATTTCAAAATGTGATTTCGATTACTTTACCTCTTTTGTGAATAAAATTACTAATCCAAACAAAAATGTTGATATTAAGTGAATGTAAAGTAAAAGAAAAGCAATTGGACACCGTGAGAGAAACTCTCACTAGCGAGTTCTCCCGGGTTAAAATATGTTTATGATAGGTCCAGGAATATTAATGTTTAATCCATGGCGTACGTAATATAAGACGCTGTTATTATGTAAACCACATTGTGATCATCATAAAAATGATGTTTATTATTATTATTATTTAGAATTTATTATTCATAAGTTTTAAATTTTAGTCTTTGAAAAGATCATCTTCCAAATGATAGTTGCAATTTTTTTTTTTCTATGTGACACAACTGTTTAATTTTTATCAGTCGCTGGAAATATGTCTGGTAATTTATGCCGAAAGCTACTCAAAAGTGAAAAGGAACCCCTGTTGCATTTTGGAAGAGAACCTATGAATGATTAATTTCTGTATGCTTAATCACCGTCAATAAAAATTTATCTCTCGTAACTTTTGAAACTATATAACAGATTAAATATCAGTTAAATCAGAATTGTAGAAGAGTCATCATAAACAACTACTATTTTCATCTCTTGCTGAAAAGCTCGCAATACAGGCATGTATATGTATGTTATAAAGTGCATCTAATTATATAATCGTATAAGGTAGGGAGAAAAAATTTATACGTAATAATGGAGATAAAAATATCAGTATAAAAGTATTTTAAAAATAATTCGCTTTAACCAGCGCGACGCAACTGAAAAATATGCCAATAAAATAGTTTTTAAATTCTTGCTTATTTGCATCTTTACGTATAATAAAAAACAATTATTTAAAACACTATTTGACAAATAAATCTGGAAACATTCGCATTGGAAAGTGAAATCAAGTCTGTTAAAACAAGACTTAAATTTGTACAGTTTAGAATAAATTAGCTACTACGTTTACCCGAGAAGCGGAAGGGAGAGGATGGTGGGAAAGTCTGATAACCGCCGGGACGCATTTTCAAAAAGAATCAAGGTTTGAGCACCAGCCTTGGCGAGTTGGCGAAAGCGAGAACGTTAACATATAATTAATAGAACTATATTTATTACAAGAGAATCTTTACTACTGTTTTTAATTAACTTCTCAATTTCTTCGAACATAGCGAGTTGAATTGAGCAATTGAGCAACTGAGAAGGAAAAAAAAACTGTGTTTAGATTTTTGTGAAATTTAAAGCATTTTAATCTGAAAAAGCTCTTTGTTTTAAACTATGTTTTAATCGTAAACAACGGTGAATAACATTTCCTCATATTATAGTCTTTGCTTGATAACATTTACGGAAAAACAAATGAACAATAAGCGCGATCTCTTTGCAGAAGGAAGGGTTGCTATTCGCTAGGTGTTTGACGTCACAAACAAGAAAGGGTGCGTAGCACTAACTTCATCTCCGCGCCAATCGTTGTTCTGGCGATAAGGTGCTCAAAATGTGATTCTTTCTGAAAATGCCGCCGAGACAAACTTCCACATGTACTTTATTATAAGAAATTTCACTGTCAAAAAATCTTATTTCTTGATAAAGAGAGAAGTTTATTCTTGATAAAGAAAAACAGGCCCTGATGGGAGGGGGGGGGGACGTGTATTTTTTTAAACTAACTTATATAATGTGTGATTTCGTAATGATAATGCATAAGCTACTGGAAATTTACTCTCTTTTTCTTTCTTATTCCATCCTGCCCCTATTGAAGGTGCTCTTTTTTCGGAAGCATTGAATTATCAAATATTCTAACAAGAAATGTTATTAAATAAATAATTCATTTTGTCCGGGATGATTATTCTTTGAAAGATATTTCCTTTAAAATTGGATTCGCCTAGTTTTTGAGCTAAGTTGGAGATGATAAAACAAATTTTGTATTGTATTTGCTTTTATACGGTGATATTAAAGAAGGATTCGTTGACATTAAACTTACCGACAATTTCACTCGAGTTTATAAAAATATTTCTTGTCAGAATTTTCATTTATTTATTTATTTGTAAACATATTTCTGTGTGATTTACACTGTTTTTCATTCATATTCATTTAGTTTATGGGCAAATTTTTGGTTCAAATCTAAATATTTTAATTTGGTATTGATCAAATGAACAATTGCTGGTATATTTGATCTTTGAACTAAGCTGATATAATGTCTTAGGAGGTTCGGTTTCATCAGAAAGTATTTCATTAACTTTTTCAAAAACTGATTTTTTTCATTTATTTGTTTATTTATCCTTTATTTTATTTTATTTATTATTATTATTATTATTTTTTTTTTTTTTTTTTTTTTTTTTGTCCCGATGGGACGTTAAAATCCTTTTAAAGAAATTTTCATGTAAAATTTGTTAAAATCCTTAAAAATCGTGAAAAAATCGTTAAAATCCTTTAAAAAAATTTTTCATGCCAAATTTGTTTATTGCGTCTCTTTATGATAAATTTAATATATAATGTAAATATTTTCTGTCATACTTTACAGTAATTTAGAAAGCTAAATATTTTTAAATGTATTTTCTCAAGTATTTCTGTTTAATGCTGATTTCAGGGGTTAGGAGGGGAGGGGGGCATTCTTCCCCCGGGGCAATGCAATGCTCCCTCCTCCGGGAAATTTGAGATTTGTGTTTCCAATGGTCAAAAAGTGCATTTTCCAACCTGGAACTCTATAATGCCTCCCCCCCCCACCCCTTGCGGAGCTACAAAAGTCCCTACTGGAGAAAAGTGTCTGAATTTAACACTTGTAATTCAATTGCTGTAATTCAAATGCTGTAATTTTCAGCAGTTTTTACTGCTGAAAATAAACCGTGCGCTTAAAATTTTTCTGCATAATATAAAATCTCCGTTTGCAGATGAAATCCTAATGCACCATGTATACTCGTGTATAAGTCGACCTCCTAACTTCCAAATACAAATTCTAAAAAGAAAAAAAAAATGTGTGTAAGTCGGCTCTCTAACCTTTTACTTCAATTTTGCACAAAATAAAACGGAAGATGTCACTTGCCAATGCGAAAAAGTAATAAGTAAACAAATACAAATCTTGTCTTGTGGTTAATTAAGTAACGATAACTTTTATTAAAAAGAAATGGTGTTATCTGAATAAAATTTGTGTAAATTCCGCAAGTCTTGAAGGGGTTAAATTCCATGATTTAAGACCTACAACATGCCTCGCAGAAATATTGTAGTCTTAAAAAAGAGCAGAGGATATACAATATAAGGGCTGAGGGTACAGGCACACCGACATGCGCTAAAGTCGCGAATGTCATGCTTAGAGTATACGTTATAGTTTTATTTAAGAAACAGAGGATCTATGCAGATTCTTTAAAAATCGTATGTATACGGCGTATACCTGCGTATACTCTTTACTACAGGCCTGGCCTCGCGTTGTATTAGGCAATTCAGATTCTATTCTTTTTTCATTATTTTATTTTTATTATATTTATTTTAATAACACTTCTAATTTGCAAATCAGAAAATGTTATAGCTGTGATTTTTGTACACCACATTTAAAAAGAGACATCCTCACTTCGTTTCATCGCTGATAACTTCGATTAAATAAGTCAAAAGTTTTCTACTCCTAAAATTAAAAATTTTTTTAGCTATTCGCAGCTGTGGAGTAATAAAGACGGACAATTATTCAAATAAGAGAATCTAGAAACATTCACAGGTGAAAGCGAAAGCGAGTCATATATATATATATATATAAACTTGAATTCTAAGCAGATAATAATGGGGTAGCTGCAGTGCATTTTACCAAGAGGAGGGGAGGAACTAACAGATAGAGTGCACAATTTTGTAATATTATACTAAATGCATAAAGATATTGAAATTTGTTTTATTTTTATGCTCATATCTCGCTGTGTTAATGACTAAACTGCTTTCAGTAACACTGCATTATTAACCCTTTAATTCCTATGATAGAACACATTCTAGAAATTATGTAGTTCAGAAAATCTCATTTTACACCAGAAAATTTCAATGGCTAATTACGTTTTATTTAAATAAGGAATGTTCTGCTACTAATTAAAGCAAATATTGCTGTTTTAATTTTCTGGTGGGAATTAAAATATATGAATTAAAATATCTCGGGAGGTTTGGGATCCAGAGGGTTAAAGGTTCTGAGCTTCTGACACGAATATGTGGTTAAAAGAATGCATAGAATTTTCTCTGAAAGAAATCATTGAAAAGCACTTACTGATCAAAAATTGGTTTTGTGCTCGCTATCACGTTAATTTGTCAGTAGATATCATCTGTTTTAAATACCCCCCTTTTTACTTTCTTCTATCTTCAATAGAAGAAAGTATTGTAATCGAAATTTTTTTCGACTTCCGGTTTTCGACGGATTTACACGTTTTAGGGGTCAGAGATTCCAAAAAACATGTTTTTACAAAATGTCTGTCTGTCCGTGTGTCTGTGTGTCTGTCTGTGTGTCTGTCTGTGTGTATGTCGCCATTCTACCATCAAAAAGTGTATGAAGTTATGGATAGAATTGAACCAAATTTTTTGTGAATGTTTTTGGCTGGGGCAAGCAGGTCTTCCTTCATTTTTGAAATATTCCGCCGCAAGGGGGCGCTGCAATCGCGATTTTTGTGCCATTTTCAATATTGTACCGACCAAAAGTATATGAAGTTATGCATCGAATTTAATCAAATTTTTTGTGTAAGTGTATGACTATGGCTAGTTGGTCCCCTCTGAATTTGAAAATAATCCGCCGGAAGGGGGCGCTGTAATCGCGATTTTTGTGCCATTTTCAATATTGTACCGACCAAAAGTATATGAAGTTATGCATCGAATTTAATCAAATTTTTTGTGTAAGTGTATGACTATGGCTAGTTGGTCCCCTCTGAATTTGAAAATAATCCGCCGGAAGGGGGCGCTGTAATCGCGATTTTTGTGCCATTTTCAATATTGTACCGGTCAAAAGTGTATGAAGTTATGCATCGAATTGAACCAAATTTTTTGTGTAAGTGTATGACTATGGCTAGTTGGTCCTCTCTGAATTTGAAAAAAATTTGTCGGAAGGGGGCGCTGCAATCGCGATTTTTGTGCCATTTTCAATATTGTACCGACCAAAAGTACATGAAGTTATGCATCGAATGGAACCAAATTTTTTGTGCATGTGTATGACTATGGCCTGTTGGTCCTCCCTGAATTTGAAAATAATCCATCGGAAGGGGGCGCTGCAATCGCGATGTTTGTGCCATTTTCAATATTTTACCGATCAAAAGTACATGAAGTTATGCAACGAATTGAACAAAATTTTCTGTGTAAGTGTATGGCTATGGCTAGTTGGATCGCCATGAATCTGAAAAAAATCCGCCGGAAGGGGGCGCTGCAATAGCGAATTTTATGTCATATTCAATATTGCACCGCATAAAAGTGTATGTAGTTAGTTATAGAACTGAACTAATTTTTTTGTATATGATTATTTTTTGGTAAGGCAAGTAGATCCTCCCTGAATTTGAAAAAAAATCTGTCTATCATTCTATAGTCCATCGGCTCGTGTAGAGACGGTATTGAATTAAAATTATTAAAGCATTAAAATGAGTAACTATTTTTTTTATATTAAAATGTACGTATGAGATAGAAGAAAGTTTTGGGATTGGCACATCCAACTAGTTTTGTTTAATTAACGGGAAAGCTTTCGGCTGAAAAAAACTTCTAGAAAATACTTCCTAATCATAAAATTAATGCATAAGTATAGTTGACAATCTTCCGGTTTTCTTTTATTTTTCCAAGCCAAATAAACATATTTTGTGCAAGGCAATGTATTTAACCATCTAATTCCCATGAGTAGTGTGGTTTTGATAGTTCTACGCCACCTGCGTTCAGTAGAGGTCAAATGTAGGTCATTCGGAAGTTAGACCGGAAATGCATAAAGGTAACAGCGGAAGTGTTGTTAGTTAACGATATATATATATCAGATACATATAATGATATATAACCAGTAAAAAAGAAAAGTAATATTTGTCTTCTTTAATTAAAGTGCTTTTATGTAATCATTCGTGGATAAATCATGTAAAGATAACTTTCACAAAAAAGTGGTGTCAATTGAATAGAATTTGTGTAAAAGCCGCTGAGCCCGAAGGGATTAAATTTCATAATTTGAGACCTAAAACACATTTCGCGTCGTATTAAACAACTCAAATTCTTCTCTTTTTTATTTTTAATAACTCAGAATTTGCAAATCATCAGAATGCTATAGCTGCCGACGGCTACGATTTTGATACATCAAATTTAAAAAGTGATTTCATCGCCAATAACTTTGGTTAAAAAAGTCTAAAAGTTTTCTACACCTAAAAAGTAGTTTAAAAAATTCGTAGCTATTGGCGGTTGTGGAATAATAAAGACAGACATTATTCAAATAAGAGAATCTAGAAACATTCACAGATGAAAGCGAAATCGAGTTATAGATAAAAACTTGAATTCCAAGCAGACGATAATGGGTTAGCTTCAGCGCAGTTCACTCGGAGGAGAGGGGGGTGAGGGGAATAGAATGCATAATTTTTTGTAATACTATACTAATGCATAAAGATATTGAAATTTGTTTTCTTTTTATGTTCATCTCTCACTCTGTTAATGACTAAACTGCTTTCGGTAGCACTGCATTATCAAAGGTTCTGACACGAATATGTGATTAAAAGGTTGCATAGAATTTTCTCTCAGGGAAAGAAGAAAAAAAAAAAAAAAAAAAAAAGAAAAACCTTTGAATAGCACTTGCCGATCAAAAATTGGTATTCCGCGCGCCATCCAGTTAATTTGTCAGTGGATATCGCCTGATTTAAATACATTTTTTTTTTTTTTTTTTTTTTTTTTTTTTTTTTTACCGCTTTGTAATGGTCGTTTTTGCTACAAATATTTTGTTTGATTGACAAGAAAGCTTTCGACTGAAAAGAAGTCTAGAAAATACTCCCTAATAATAAACTTAAGGCTGTTCTCAAATTCAGAAGGTAACTTTATGATATAAGTTTTATTTCTGTTTATTTTTTCCCCAGAAGCGCATGAAACTAGCTGGTGTTGGTCAGAAACTATTTAATCAAACTATATTTTCTGTTTTTTTCAAATGCAGAAAATTTCTGAAAATACTATTAAAATGGGCTTTATGAATCTAATTTCCGCGAGAAAGAAGAATAACCACTCAAGGATGTGTGAAAACCGTCTTTGTCACGTGATCAAAATCGCTTGTAACACAACTGGTAATTAAATGATTGAAAAATTCCAAATCGCTTTTATAGTCAAGCTTACCAATTACATATTTTTGCGTTAAAAATGAATTTGTAAATATGTCAAAACGTTTTGCGCTTGTTGCGCAAAGTAGTTGAGAACAGCCTTAATGCATAAGCATAGCTTACAATCTACGGGTTTCCTTTCATTTTTCCAGTCAAATAAACACATTTTGAACAAGGTAACGATAGCTCCCATGATAAAATACTTTCTAGAAATTTTATAATTCAGAGAATCTGAATTAATACTAGAAAATTTCAATAATAAATTTAGCTTTATTTAAATACGTAATGTATGTTACTAAATAATATAGTTAATAGTTGGATAATTCTACGTCGTTTTTTGCAGTTTCTGCCCAAAGAATTAACTTTATTGAACATATCCAAATAATACATCTTGGTGGCACGACGTTCCCATACACTCCCTGCAAGCATATATGCCGGAAAATGAACATTTTAAAAAAATTAATAAAATAAATTAATATCCAACCCATTTCTCCTCCCTTTAAAAAACTACCTTCTGATTTTAATATCTTCTTCTCGAGACAGAATAACAAATAGAAATATGACTCTGAATAAAAACCAGTCAAAATAAACAAGCTGTCAAAAAAAGGTTTTGGACATTCTTGTCAATTTACCGCGAACTTGCACAACATAGATTATATAAAACACAGCTTTAACAGTGCAGACGAAAATTGTCAACCAGAGCAAGCGAGGGAGTCGACAATGTGTGGGCCATCTGGCAACCCCCACCCTCAGATTAATTCACATCCCGTTCGCTATTATTTCCTGTTGTGCTCCACCCCCATCTGAAAGGGAGGGAAAGAAACCCTCTCGTCTCCCTGTTTCGAACTTTGAGGTTTCGACCTCCCCGCTGCGCACACGGTGATTTCCAAATTGCTGGAAAAAGTCGTCTGCTTGTGTTTGAATTTGAGTGAGTTTGTTGAATGAATGATAAGGATTTTCCCACAATATTGACGAAAGTACAGAGCCTGATTACCGCACAGGTCAACTAGGCCGTGGCCTTGGGCCCACTGCTGCTGGGGCCCCCAAACTGAGTAAAATTATTTAGAAAAAGAAGTCTTAAAATTGCAATTTTTCAATTATTTTCTCAAAAGCAAAAAAATATTTTGGTTAATATTGCAATTGTATCGTGATATTTAATATTATCCTGCTTCCCTATGCCCCCCCCCCTCCACTTAAAAAAATTGCAACCATTTCTCTTTGAGGAGCCCCGAAAAGATGTTAGGCCTTGGTCCCCGCATAACCTTAATCGGACTTTTTCGAAAGTATCTCTACAAAAATGAGTAAATAGGGCCTAATTTATGATAAGGCATGACTTGGGCTCTCAAAGTGGTCTCGAAGAATAAAAAAATGCGGATTAAAATTGTAAAGGAAAGTATTTGAGATTCGAAGTTGATTTGGCCAAGGATACTAAGTTCATAAAAGGCGCCTTGAATAAAATTATATGCATTTTGATGCACATTTCAATATATAATTTGATACACAATTAAACGAACAATTAATCGTTTATTTTATTACTTACTATAAAACTGTAGAAGATAGGGAGTCGGAAACCTGATTAATTTTTACCAATATTATTATTACTGAAAAAAGCATCGAAGAACGGGACCCCCCCCCCCCCCTCTAAAACTTTGCTTAGAAACAACCTGATTTTCAGTTCTTTTTCACCTTCTTTTAAAATATATTTTGATCAATGGGCATTTTAAAATACAATATTTCTGTAGACATCTACTCCGCAATCCTTCTTTGATTAAATTATGGAACATATAGTAAAGTAAGTCATAACCTTGCAAATATTATTACAAATCTTAAGGAAGATAAACAGAAATGAAAAATATCAAAATTAGACCTTTTAGAGTTTTTTTTTAAATAAAACTACAAAGCATTTTAACCTCTTGAAGGGCGGTGGGATATTTATTATAATCAATATTTGTAAAACGTTTTTTGGATAAAATTACTTTTATAAATTGGTGAAAAAAAGCTGCAATTTCTTTTTTGCTGCATTTCCTTATTTTCAAACAAAAAGGTTAGAAAATTATAAATGTTAAAAATCTAAGGAAAAAAAATGATATTTTAAAAATCTAAAAATCCCCCCCCCCAAATAAATAAATAAATAAATCAAAAAAATTCTAAATTCCAATCTTTTTTAATCTAATATTTTACTAGTTAAAAGCTATTATTTTACACTATATAGCAGTTTAGTGTCACGATGTTAAAACTATTTCTACTTTCTAAATTTAACAAGAACTTACCCAACACATAACAAAATACATGTCAATTCGCTGTAGAAAAAAAAAAAAAAAAAAAAAACTAATATGAACTAACGCTTTCCTTGTGTTTTATTTATAGTTACACAAAAGGCAAAACAAATAAGCGTTCAATTATTTCAAGACTTTTCTACTTTTAACCCCTTGAGCGGTGGTGATATGTCTATGAGATCAATTAATTTTAATTATCGCAAGCCACATTGGCACCAGAATTTGGCAAAAAAAAAATTCATTTTATTAAATGCGTAAAATGTAGTTTTTTTTTTTGTTTTGTTTTTTTTTGTTTTTTTCATATTAACAAATAAAGTTATTTTCGAATTCCGGTGTCAATCTTTAATTTTAATACTCGCGTATTGAAAGTGCTTTGCACCGCAAAGGGTTAAATAGAATGTACTCTGGGGGATTTGACGTAAAAAAAAAAAAACTTTAAATAAAAAAATATCTAAATTATACTCAACAAATTCTAAAAATATAATACAAAATTCAGATAGCTAATTTTGAAAAAACTTTATTAATTCCATAAACATTTAAAAGATATATTAGAACCAAAAGAAAAAACGGCTTCTAAACCTTTTACTGTTCAATTTTTGTCGCGAGGAAATCCTTAGAACTTATTAATTATAATTTTTCGCCCTGCTCCAAAAGTAAAATTGAGATGTCATGAACTTTTCACATTCAGTAATATTCTATTCAGAGTATTTCTAAGCAAAGGGTTTTAGATGACGTCAGAATACATTTTTTTAGTCCTCGATGAAACATTTTCTGAACAGTAACCTTGATTTTACTTTTTTTGTCTTTCTTTTTTCCCTTCAGTGTTATATCGTTTTTCATCTTTGCATCCCTCGACTGATTTTTTCATTCCCCCTCCTTTCATTTCGACAGATGGACTATTCCCGATGAACTTGCTCTTAGTCATAAAAGTTAAAAGGCAGTTATCGCTCTTTTTGGCGCTGAAATCAGTAAAGTTTCTCGCAAACGGAAATTTGAATATTTGAAATTGAAAATCACAAATATATAGCTGATGAATCTCTATTCTATATCAATTTTAATTTGATGAAATGTTTAAAATTTAGCTTAGTTGTGATTACGTCGGAATTATAATGTGCAAAGTTTTAAACAGTTGCTCTAAACTTTTTTCATATCTTTTCTTTTGATTTAGCAATTTATGTTTTCACTACTAAAACTTTCTTTTATGGAATCTTTAAATACGTAAACGAAATAAGTCATTAAAGAAATTAAGAGAAATTCTAAAAACGTTGAAACGTTCTTTTTCTTATGTAGTTGGCGTCGTGTTTGGCGACGAATATTTTTCTTTCCAGCAACCTCGAAGAGTTCAGTTTACGAATCGAGAGTGAGATGACGGTGCATGGCGATGGAGTAAAGTAATAAACCAGTTCTAAAGCAGAAATTGTCTGATGCTAGCTGTGCTGTAACTATTTTGTAAACTTACACGAGCGCACATGTTATTTTGCATCTTCATGTAAATAGGAATACACTGTTACAACCTGTTAAATTACTTTCCAATGTGATATTTTTGAGATAATGTTTTATTCCGATCTCTCGGAGGGCTTAAACTTAATATTTTTGTGAAATTGAATGCTTAAAAAGAAACAGTGTGCTTTGCCGCGGATCTTGTCAAACAACGTATAACTTCGTAAACATTGCATAATCAACGAGTTTTGTGTTTGTTGTGATACTTTGATGCCAAAAACTGTTTACAAATGTAAACAGTCAAATCACAATATTTTATATTCGGTATATGCAGCATTCGGATTTATTTTGTTCTATGAAAGTGCTTATGTGACGCAAATTCTACGATGTAATATTGCTTCTAGTGAAAGTGTTTTGTATGATGGCCAAGGAAGAATTAGTGGAATATGGTGACCCATATTTGAGTGGCATTAGTATTTCAGTGTCGCGGGATATTTGTATTCTTTTGACGATTTCCGACCAAGATAATTCCAAGTCACGCTTCTTCCGTTGTTCGAAGGGCGAGACTTCGATTCACCTTTTGTGTTTCTATCCTAAACTGTGATATCTGAGTGAACGGGGATTGATGTTTGATCAGTGGATTTTTGATCGTTGTGCGAGGATCTTTTGCGATCTTGAGGAATATAATATTGATGGTTATTAAGCATATGGAGGGAACAGAAATGTGCCAAGCTTCTACCGATTTTGCACCGACCAAAACGGAATCTGACGATGAATTTAAGTGGGAAGAATTTTTCGGTAAGTCATGTTTTTAAAAGTACGAAGTATTGTCTAAAAAATGCTTTATTTGAATGTGTGCATATATCAATGGTGTAACTATTCTACATAAGATCTTTGGTTAAACTCCCTACTTAGCCATGTGTTTGATTGCGCTGTATAAAACAAATATAAAGAAATTTGGAGGGGGGGGGGGGAATGCTCTCGCTGTTGAATTCAGATGCTTTTCTCCGGGGAAAATTGCACCTTTTAACCACTGAAAATACAAAATCTCAAATACTCCAAAAGGGACATCTCACTGCTCTTTTGCCGATTTTATGAATGAGCTCCCTGCCTCTGTTTTGATCAGGAAGGGGGGGGGGAGCCTCACAACCATAATACTTGTGTGTGATATTGGTACTTTAAATTGAACTGATTTTGCTATAATTTCTTGATGAAAAGCAGTAGTAATGTGGCTAAATATAAAGAAATTTGGGGGGGGGGGGGGGGCGGATAGCTTCACAATCCATAATAGTTGTGTGTGATATTGGTACTTTAAATTGTACTGATTTTGCTATAATTTCTTGATGAAAAGCAGTAGTAATGCGGCGTCAATTTTTTTCTTATTTATTTACTTTTATTAATAATGCAAGAGATTAGTTTCAAAAGTAAACAAATGAAAAGTTGCATTACTAGAGTTGTCAGGTCTCCAGTTTTTTGCCTACCAGTATTACCTATAACTAACAAGGAAGAATCAGGGGCATGTACCCTAGGCGCCAAATAAAGATTTTGTTTGTTGATTTTTCTCATGTTTAGCATTTAGCACGGTATTGTTAAAATTCTGTCTAAGCTATGCCAAAACATAAAGGAATCTGAGGATGATATGGCGGCATAAGGCGGATTTTTTTCGATTCTCCGTTTTTAAAGTTTTAATGAATCAATATTTGACAAAGCTGATTTTAGAGTTTCATACTACATATTTTAAATTAAGTCCGCTATTAGTAGCTTAATAAAATTATTTTTGTAAATTTACTTTGTGAATGAGGATGGAAGAGCCAAGATTAAAATGTAATTATTTAAATTTTTAATTTAGTCCAAAATATTTTATGCATTATAAGTCACCGAAATCACATTTTAGCAATGTCTACATGGAGTGTCCATTACTAAAAAATGACTAATCATCCCAGTAAGTAATGGGCACCCCTCTTAAAACCTTAAAAATAAATGAAATTTTATAAATGGTTAATAATATATATAAAATTCAAAGTTTTTTTGCTACTTATTTCCAAAAGAAAAGTTCCAAATTTTACAAGAAAATAAAGAATATATAAATTTATCTATTTATGTTCATTAAAATTTTCCCAAAAAAATAGTGGACCTTCAAAACATTATTTTCTGCCTTTTGAATGGAATAAAAGTGCCAACAATAATGCAAAATTATAAAATATACAAGGGAGAATTGTGATAAAAATAATAAAAGTTAAATTTTTATTGGTTATTTTTTTATAAACCAAAAATATTGAGGGGTGTCCATTACTAGGACATCTACCCTACTAATAGCAATTTATAAAAGTTCATTTATATCAAAATTTTACGAGGTGTGTCCATTACTGGGATGCTTAATTAGTTATTTTCCAGTAATGGGCATCACATGTAGACATTGCTAAAATTGCAATTTCAGTAATGTTTGGAGTGCAAAAATATTTTGACTGACAACCTAAATAATCAAGTTTAATTTTTAATTTATGCTTACCAAAATGTAATAACACCAAAACTTTTATAAATAGTGGCTTTTAAGTTATTTTATGTGGTTAATAAAGTTTTATTTATTATTATTATTTTTTAATGTATGTAACTCTGCCTTGCAATCAAACAAGACAGGAAGCAGAAAAATATTGTTAACTGTCAAAGAGGGTCTCATAGGGCTTAATCCCTTCCCATTTAAATAAAAACAAGTTACAGAAGTTGTTAAAAACTTTTCCGTTTTAAATGTTTGCCTATTTATCTCGACAAATAAAAATATTGTAATATTGTTGAAAGTTATAGTAATCATGAAATTGTAAATCAGTGGCCTTTAAACATCAGTTGTCCAGTTTTATTTTGAAATTATTTTATTTAGTATTTAAAATATCGAACCCACAATATTATTTCTTTCATATTTGTAATATTAATTATTTCAAATAATATATCAAGGGTCCTCTGGAAGTTTAATTGTTAAAAATAGTAAAGCGAAGCTATTTTACTAATATTACAAAACTTTTAAAAGAATTATTCTCTTCTAAATCCCCCACAATGTCAATAATTTGATAGCTGGCATTGCCTAATATTTAGGGGAGACCGGGGTACAATGAACCACTTTTGCTAATTTTGACTGTTTACTCTTAAAATATTAATTTTTTCAAAAAAAAAAAAAAAAAAAAAAAAAAAAAAAATCAAATGCATGCATGATTTGATATCTATACATTAAAGTTTAGATTACTTCTACTAAAAAATAACAATTATCTATACTTTTTTATATATATATTTTTAATAGCAAGTGACAAAAGGGACCATTGTATCCCAAGGCTGTGGTACAATGGTCCACAGCATGGGGCTCTATGGACCACATGTAATTCTGAAAAAATATACAAGTATAGCACATTTTTTAATTATAAGAAACATAGAATATATCATAATTTGTTTATTCATGCCTTAATGTCATAGATATAATGTAAGATTAACGATTATTAAAGTTGGCAAATGATAACATCAAAAGAAATTTGTGTCACTAAATGTCTGGCGCTTTCTTGTGAAACATTAGAATCTGGCAGAATCATTACAGTATCATAAACATTTACAAAAGATTCATCAACAGTACTGGAAAAAATAAATGCATTTTTGTTTGATTTTCAGCACATGTATCTCACAAAAACAAAAATCATTTTTTTTTTCAATTGCTAAATCAACAAAATGAATTTTTTTTTTTTGGGGGGGGGGGAGGGGGGTAAAACAATTTAATTTACAACTTTTGTTTCAATACTAAAATTAACATCATTCTGTATCACTATTAAATAGATATCTTCAGAATTACTCAAACTTTCTAATAATTCATTTTTCCTTTGAAATATGTTGTGGGCATTCAATGTTACAGTTCTCTGTAGCAGAAGCCAACATTTTTTCTAAATTCTTTATAGCTCTAACTAAAGCAACATTTTTTTATCTTTAATTTTTTATCATCTTTCTTCTTTTTCTTCTTCAATAAACTTTTTGGATGATGTTTTCAGGTTGAATTTTTCATGCACTTTTCTTTTATTTATTTGTTGTTTTGCACAAACAAGCTTTTAGTGAAGGACGTAATTCAAAAGGTGATATTTTTAACTGATTATTTTCAACCATTGAATGTGATACATGCTTAGTTATTGATCAGCAGTGCTTGTTGTTGCTTGGCTGTGCTTGTGCTTGGTAAGTCTGTATCCAGTGCAGTCTGATCAATCACATATGTATGTCTGTCACAAGGAGTAAGGACTGATTCATGCCTGGTCACAATTAATTTAACTAATAAGGTTAAATAATATTATTTACAAAGCCAACTCCCAGTAATATTAGTATTAATGCTAACCTCAACCTCGCGATAAATATGCTATAATATAAAATATTCAACAATTTAATATTGGAGAGTTACTAGGAAAATCATAAGGAGTTTAAAGTGCAAGGAATAGAATTCCAATTTGACGGAACTTCCCAACATTTTAAACAGAAGTACGCATTATATTTTATGACATTGAACAAACTTCCAATAGCTTGGCATTTCTCAGCAACATCTCATGGGAAAGGCTGTGTTAAAGGTTTAGAAGGCACCATAAAGTGTCGAGTCAGGGAAGCTAGCTGCCGCCATGCCAGATGTACAGATCCAAAAACCTCTGCTGAATTTGCAGAAGCTGCAAAGACCATTAGTTTAAACATCAACATACTTTACACTTCAGAACAGAATATTCAAGCAGTTAAAAGCAAGCTTGACAAAAGCTTGGGTAGGAGGTGAAGAAATAAGATCAATTCCTGGAACACAAAATGCTGATTGTTTTATTTCTTGCTCTCCTGGAATAATTTTCAGCAGTCTAACATCTGTATGTGAAAAAGGTTTGGAATTGAATTCCAAAACTAGGAAATGCATTGAGCAAAAACTTTCACCATCTGCGACTATAAGGCCAATTGTACAATGGAAGTGTGGCCAGTTGATGACAGTAAAACATGACAACCTTCAGTTCCTTGGACTTATGCTTGAAATAGTCGAAGGACAGTTATCACATAAAATGCCTAGAGCCCATCACTACTAAACGGCTGTATAAATTTGAATAGGACAATCAAGCTGTATGGTACAAAAGTGACACAATATTAGCCCATGATGAAGCTCCCACATTAGACAAATTCTCATGACTTTTACAGGATTGAGAACTAATAAATTCTGAATAATTACTTTATACTGCATAAAAAGTTGATTACAAACTAGAATTAAGAATAATAGAAACCAAAATTCTATTTATTGAACAATAGAGAAATTTTTTTTCAGACATGTCATGACTGTCACAAAACAGTGTCATGTCTGTCACATTATAAAATATTTTTTAAATATTAATTATTTTTTAAATTTATATTTTTCTTTTGATTTAATAAAAGCTAATAGTTATTTTTATTGTATAAATTTTTTATGTATTTATATTGTGATAAGTTTCAGAGCTTTTGAGAATTAATCAAAGTTCACTGCAAAATTGTGTCCATTTTATGTCATGTCTGTCACGGTTAGTTTTTGCCCTCAAAATAATAATAAAAAAAAGTATTTAATATTTTTTTGTGTGTATATTTATAATTTAGGTCCATATATGTCATTTCAATAAATTTTGTTCCAATAAAATAAAATTTAATATGAATTAATGATCTGGAAAGCTGTCCAATGTCATGTCTGTCACACATGGAATTAGCCATATGCTGATTGACTACTATCAACTAAATTAATATATGCCTGATAAAATAATTTTAATTTTCATGTCTACTTTACAACATCTGTAAAAATGTTCAGATATTACAACATTGTCCCCCTTTTAATTAATTTTACCTCACTAACACTTTATTTATAATATTGAGATACAAATTAATAGGTAAAATCTTTTTTTTTTTTTTTTCACAGTACTATTTTATTTAAATGTAATTTAATGTGGATGCATGTTTGTAAAAGTGCAAAAATTTGGAATTAACTGAATGTCTTATAAAAAAGCAACTAAGGCGAAGAAAAAAAAATTCAAATGAATAAAATATTTTGTTTATTGGTTTTCAGTGTTTAATTTGGGTTAATTTTGAAATTTGAAAACATATATTATATTGATAATATTTCAAAAATGCATTAAATTAACTAATGATTCATGTTGTGTAAACACAAAATATAAAAAAATTTGTTAATTTGTAACTTCACCTATAATGTATAATAATAATAATAATAAAAAACATTGAATACAGAACTGGGGTACAATGGACCATGGTCAATTGTACCCCACATGTGACTTAGACAAGAAATTGATAATATATATATATATATATATATATATATTTATTTATTTATTTTAATTACAGTAAATATAATAATACAGTGTGTGACCTTTTTATTGTTACTGAGCAATGTTTTCCAAATTACAAATCTTTAATGAAATAACATATTTCACTGAAAATATTTACTTTTGCCTATCTCAAATAAACTATCAAGAATAAAATGATTAAAATGTCAGCTATGCACTTGGTTTTAAATTTCTATACACCACTGAAGGGCTGCCATACATGTACCAAAATATGAAGCATTCAAAAACAGAAATAATATCAAAAACAGGGGATTGACCATTGTGATTGACCATTTAAACTATCCGTCTAAAATAATAAAATATCGATTTTCTAATAATTACAATAATTGATGCAAACAGTGAATGATTGCTAAAAATATTTTATTAATTGCTGATATCCTAATTGTTAAATATATTTAAAAATAACTATTTTGTTTCATTAAATTATGGTTCTAAATAAAGTCATAAAAACAATTATATGTATTAATTTTTATGGGGTGTTCATTACTGGAACACATTGTTTCCATTACTGCCATTTATGTTGTTTTGATAGTGTATTTCTGTTATTTACAATCAGGGTTGGCATGATTTAAATCAACCGATTTAAATCAACTGATTTTTTAAAAAAAATCATTTGATTTAAATCATTTTTTTTCATATTTGAAATTAGTCAGCAGAGAAGTAAGAAATAGGTGTAAATAAGTAACAGGTGTTTTTCTGGTATTTTCAGGATTGCTATCAGAAAGAATGTGGCAGGTACAGGTTAAGGCCCCTGTCCTCACTCGAGGAAACACTCGCGAGCTAATGCTATTCCTATGGGGAAGCATTTTTCTAATAACTCTTTCGCATTTTGACATTTTTGAATAATTTTTTTTTTTTGCATTGGATAGCTGAGGTGCATGCCGACAGCGCACCTTTTTTACTTTTTCGATTTTGTTGCAGATATATTTTTTAAAAAGCACTTTCAGTTTCAAAACCAGTTTTAAAAGTGAAATTAACTTTGTAAAAAATATCTGCAACCAAAATCAAAAAAGTAAAAAAGATGCGCTGTCAGCATGTACCTCAGCTATCCAATTAAAAAAAAAATATTCAAAAATGTCAAAATGCGAAAGAGTTATTAGAAAAATGCTTCTCCATAGGAATAGCATTAGCTCGTGAACGTTTCCTCGAGCAAGGACAGGGGCCTTAAGTCCAGGTGTCCCCTCCTAATCCTTTAATTGTTCTTTTGTAATAAACTTTAGACGATGAGGCAAAACACAGAAACACTTTATAAATCATTTTTCGTTTGCCAATCTTGGCAACTAAATTATTTGAATCTTTTTTTGTTTCACAAGTTAATTAAACAAATTCATTAATGTTCACCAAAATATCTGATACTGAAAGCAAGGAACAAGTTTTAAAACTTGCCATATTGCACTGTCAACTTTCAATCAAAGCTTACGAATTTTTTAAATTTTAAGGTAAAACGTTAGAAAATGTATTAGATAAAGATAGCAGAGTTGCCAAGTCTCATGATTTTCAGATGTTTCTCTATACTCCTTATTTTTGACATATTTCTCCTAATTTTTCACACTTTTTAAATATTCTGTTATTTAACAATCAAATGTGCTGTGATTCAGTGAGAAAAGCTCTAGTACAGGTGTAATTGTTCTTTAGTATGTTTGACCACTAGTGTTTTATGTGATGAATTACACCCTGATTCATTATAAACTATGAATCTTTAAGGTTTGTTATTGTTACTATGGTCGTGTATTGAATTAATAATAATTTGTCTCTATTAAGACTTATTTATGATCTATACTATAGTTTTATATAAGTTAATGATTAAAAAAATATCCCTATTTTTATAATATTTATTCAAACTGAAAATATGTTAAAATATCCTAAATATTATATTCTTAAGTGTGTTCTACTTGTAAAGAATATATACTTTCCCTATTTGAGTAAGAGTGATACATTTCTTTTTAATCTTCAGTAATAACCAAGCAGTATTGAAACAAACTTTTACTAAAGATGTTTACATCAACAAATTAACAAGTTTTCATTGACAAAAATATCTCCTGATTTCTGAAATAAAATCTCCTGATTTTTAACTTTCAGAACTTGTCAAGTCCGAGATAGAATTGAAAAATTTAAAGCAAAATATGAACAAGCTATTAATGGCTTTCATTTTGCTGGAGTTTTATTAAGTCCCTCTGTTTTAAATTGAAATGAAATTTCACTTAGTGTAGAGGAAAATAATGAAGATTTGGCATTCATTAAAGAAAATTGTCCAAATCTTCTCACCTTTGTAGCACATTTTGAAGCAAAAAATGGCCCATTCCAAAAATTACCTTTGCTTGAGAAAAAAGTTTTAAATATTATGACAGATTATGATTAGTGGAAGTCGTTTTATATAATGGGAGGTAAAAAGATAATCAGCAAAATTGAATTTATTTACCAAATAACAACAGACGCGGCTTCATCTGTTGGAGTAGAAAGACAATTTTCTTCTTTTGGACTAGTTCATCCAAGCCTTCATAATAAATTATGAGTGGACAAAGCTTCAAAATTAATGTTTTTGTTCAAACAATTAAATCCCTGATTTATTTCTATTTGCTTAAAAACTATTGAATTAATTGTGATTTTTATCCTTTAATAAATAGCTTGCATTAAATGAATATTTAATTTGTTCTTTAAATTTTACCATTTTCTATTCATTTACAACCTATTTAAGTTTATTTCTTATTTAGTGTGCACAAATCAATTACAAAATAATAGAATGGCTTTAGGTTAAAGCCTAGATGTTTAATTTTTAGTACAAATCAGTAACTAGAATATAGTATTTAATGAACTATATAATTATTTCTTATATTATTTTTATAAATTATAAATATTATTTATTCTTTTTTTAGTTAGTTTTATAAAAAACTGCTCCATGTATTGTAAAAACATAAAAACACAATAATTAAAAATAGAATTCTAAAAAAATCAAATAAATCCGATTTAAATCAAAAAAATCTGATTTAAATCAAATAAATCCGATTTTTTTGATTTTTTAAAAAAAATCATGATTTTTTTCCCAACCCTGTTTACAATTAAATTTTGATTCATTTTGAGAAAAGACTAAGAGAATGGTTAAATATTGTTGATAGATTAATGTAATATTGAAAAAATTGGAATATAATAGTTATAACTAGGGATGGGACGAATAGTGATTTGGCCGAATAGCCGAATACCGAATATTCGGCCAAATTTTAGGCCGAATACCGAATATTCGGCGGCCGAATACCTACTTTTTTTTTCAATAAAAGAAAAAAAAATAAATTTTGATTATATATAATTTAAAAAATAGGAATTCATTAATAATTATTACTCTTAAATGTGCTTTTAAATGTATTTTTAAATTTCAAACACTTATTTTAACACACAAAAATTATGAAATTGCATTACATTCTTTTATCTTAATGTACATCAAATTGATTTTCAATAAGTCAGGATGGTAAGATATTTCCATTAAAATATGAATCCATTAATATACTTCATTTTTACTATCAGATGATTATGATACTTTTACCCTTTCTTGCATCCAAAATTAATAATATTCTTAATCTCTCTCTCTTAGAACTCACAAGGAGATATTTTCTGAAATAACCTTTAATGAAGTAAATTTGATCATTTAGAGTCTGTGTCCTTAATGATAAGCAAATTCGTAAGAATGAGACTGCTCTGAAATCAGTTGACAAGCTTTAAATTACAAATTACGTTAAAGCAAAAGGTTATGCTTAAAGTAGAATGCATATACAGTAGAACCCCGCTAATTCAAACCCCGTAAATCCGGATCGATTTGGTCATTTATTTTTTCAAGTTTGAGAAGCGATTGGCTAATTTCCATAGCATTAACTTGTTTCATCGTCGTATTCTGGATTTTAAAAAAAAACTTTTTCTGAAATCTTTTCGGAAGAATTAAGCAAACTAAACATTTTTACTGTCTGTAAATATTCAATAAATTTAACATAAAGGTGTTTTTCTGTAAGTATGTTTTATTTTATTTCATTTTTTTTTAATTCTCCGGGTAATCCGGATAGGGTTCGGTCCCAATTAATCCGAATTATCGGGGTTTTACTGTAGTAACAAAATCTTTAACATTTGAATTGGCGCATACAATATTCAACAAGCATTAAAAGGATGAACAGAAATTGATAACAACATGAATGAAGGAATATGTAAATTAAAAATATATACATAAAAATGTTACATATTTAAGTCAGTAATTATGCAAATAAAATTTTAAAAGTGAAAACTATAGAATAAAAAAATTATTTTGTTCAGTATTTAGAATTTGTTTAAATACTTATAAAACCATCTTCATAAAGCAATTTGTTTCATCTAATGCGTATCTAGTTTGCCACCAGTTCTGTTTTCAGATGTACTGTTGTATTTGGAATAGTGATATTTGATATCTAATTTTAAAAATGAATCTTCGTTAATACACCTAGTGAATGAATTTTTTCATTTTATACTTTACAGAAAATAAATTACGAATTTCATACAAGTCTTTTTCATATGTGCATGGAGTTTGCAGACATTAATAAATATTCAAGTGTTTTAGAATAAGGCAGTGTTTTTCTTCTTTTTTTTTTTTCCTATGTTTTTATATCTTGAATTGTAATCAGGGTTCGCACAGACTCCTTGGACTCCTTAGAAACTACTTAGAAATGAAAATGTTCCCAAGTAGTACTTAGAACTACTTAGATAAACAAAATACTCCTTAGAAACTCCTTAAATTGTATTGCGATATTGCTCCCGAAAAAGAAAAAAAAATCGCGATTGTAAAACGCACGGCAAACCCTTTATGCACGTCATTCATCAGAAGCACAGCAGTGATTGCAGGGATGCCGCGGACGCGCTATAGCACGTAAAATACGCAAAAAATAGGCGATGGGACGCAGTAAAATAGCTCTTACGCGTCCGTGGGATGCGTAATTTCGTTAAAAAAAGCATAAAAATGGCGACTTTCGTTAAAAAATTGCGAAGTAAGGACTATTTTTCGGCAAATTTCGTCAAAGTCACGGAAAAATGGCTAATTTTCTCAAAAAATTTCGGAAAAAATGCAGAGATTTCCTCAAAAAATCGCGGAAAAACGACAAATTTCGTCTAAAAATCGCGGTAAAACGGCAAATTTTGTCAAAGAATACGCGAAAAACGACGGATTTCGTCAAAAAATCGTGATAAACCGGTAAGTTTTGTCAAAAAATTTGGGAAAAGCAGCAAATTTTGTCAAAATTTTTCGATAAAACGACAGATTTCGTCAAGATACGCGAAAAATGGCCAATTTTGTCACAAATTGCGAAAAAAAGGCAAATTTCTTTAAAAGATTCGCGAAAAAATGTCTGTTTGTCACAAATCTCGGAAAAAAAACGGCAATTTTTCTCAAAAAAGTGCGAAAAAAACAACAAATTTTGTCAAAAATTCGCGATAAAACGACAGATTTCGTCAAAAAATCGCGAAAAAACGACAGATTTATTCAAAAGATTCGCGAAAAAAATTACTAATTTTGTCCAAAATCTCGAAAAATGGCTAATTTCCTCAAAAAATCGCGAAAAAACGACAAATTTCGTCTAAAAATCGCGAAAAAACGGCAAATTTCGTTAAACAATTCTCGAAAAAAGTAAATTTCGTGAAAAAAAAATCCTGAATAAACGGCAGATTTCGTCAAAAGATCGTGAAAAGACTCAAATTTTGTCAAAAGGGCATGGGGAAAAAAAAAAAAAGTTAATGCCTGAAGTGAATTTTCTTGTTCCAAAAGCTAATTTTCTTGCTTCAAAATTATTTTTTTTTGCTGCTCAAAAAACAGATTTTTGTGATTCACTATCCATTTTTGACTGCTCCAAGTCTTACTGAGTAAATGCGACTCAGGAAAACACCCATTCATTAAACAAAAAGTCTCAACACTTTACTCAACAAAAGTATTCTTTTTTTTTTTCAGCAAAAATGTCTTTTTCTATAAATCAGTCTTGCCCCCCCCCCTTTTTTTTTTTTAAAGAAATTCAAACAATAGTGATACTTGTTATCTTCTACTTTCAAATGTTCAATATTTTATAGTTAAATTTGTATCTTGCAAATTTATTTTTAAAAAAGTAAAGAAAATTTCTCATAATTTTAAAAACAATTAATATTGGTTTTATATTTTTGTTTATTATTAAAACAATAATTATTGAATTTAATTTTTCTAATGCAAATGAACAAGTTCAATTTTTGCATCTAAAAATATGACTCATTAGTGGGGACCCGCTTTTGTTAAAAAGGGACCCAGGATTTTTCAAGTCCAGCTGCATCCCTGGATTGGTTGGGATCATACTAATAGCCACCAAAGTGTCACAAAATATGGCAGATAAAACGCTAATTTCGTCTGAAGACCGCGGGAAAACGTCGATTTCGTCTAAAGATTGTAGGTATAATGCCGATTTCGTTAAAAAATCGTGGGGAAAATGACAATTTTGTCAAAAGATTGCGGGAATAAAACGGCGTTTTCGAGAAAAGATCGTATAAAAATGCAAATTTTGACTAAGAATCCTCGAAAAAACATCGATTTCATAAATAAGAAAAACAGAAAAACACCGATTTTATCAGAAGATCTCAAAAAAAAAAACCCACCGATTTCGACAAAAGATCGCAAACAATCGCCAATTGTGCTAAAATATCGCAGATGAATCGCTGATTTTATCTGAAGATCGCGGGAAAGCACCGATTTCGTCTGAAGATCGCGAATACCTCCCCCCCCCCTTCTTGCAGGGCGGTAACTCGCAGAATCCCTGTGGAATTGGGGCTGTGCAAGTGCATGCCACATAAATAACAACAAAAGTGGCGAGTCTTTAAAATTTTTTGGACTCCTTGGATTTTTTATGTACTCCTTGGATTTTTTCTTCCCAACTCTGTATGAACCCTGGTAATAGATCATTCTTTAATGAAGCACTTCCTGTACAATTAAATCTCCAACTTGGCAGCATTTTCTAAAATATCACTAACTTTTATTGGAAATACAGAAAGGCTGTTTTTTTTTTAGCAATTGAATAACTGTATATTTTGTAAGTAAGAATGAGAATGATTTCATGAATGAAGTAGCCAATTTGGATTAGGGAAAAAAAATCGCAATAAATGAAATTCTTTAAATCCTAAATTTATTTAGCAAGATATCCTTCACTATTCAGTGAGATTTTACCAATATTCGGCCAGATATCTCAAAATACTCGGCTACAGGTATTCGGCCGAAGTATTCGGTCAACAAGCCTTCAATATTCGGCCAACCGAATATTCGGCAAAAGGGCCGAATAGGCCGAATACCGAATAGTGGCCGAATATTCGTCCCATCCCTAGTTATAACTATTAATTAAAAAAAAGTTTTTGAAGAAATTTTTCGAGTATCCATTATTGGTACATCTACCAACCCTATATCAAAACATCTAGAATCCCATTAATAGACACCCACAAAATAATTATTTTTATGATTATTTAGAACCAAAATTTCATGAAAGTATTCTAATGAAACAAAACATTTTCAAATGAATTTTAATAATTAGAATATCAATAATTAATAAAATATTTGTTAAAATTCTCTGTTTGAATTATTATGATTACCAAAGATCAATATTTTAATTATTTTAGATGGTTTAAAATACTAAATATCAGGGAATTACATTTATTAAATTATTGAAGCAGTCTTGGGTTTAGATGTTTAGAAGAGAATAAAAACAAAATTAGAAAAAAAAAATTGTAATATTAATGCTTAGATTTGTAAATATGTCACTATTTTTAATATATAAACTCTCAAATTATATAAATATGAAAGATGAAATACTGTGGGTTAAATGTGTTAAATACTAAATTAAATAATTCATTTAAAACACAGAATTGATGTTTGAGGTCATTGATCTGCAGACTTACTAATTTGATTAATATTATAAAGTTAGTAATTATTTTAATATCACATTTTTTTTTTCTTTTATCACTGATCCAACATGTATGACAGAAAATAAGATTTATTTTTACCTTCTACTACTTGATTGTTCTTATTTAAATGGGGAGGAATTGAGTCCTATGAGCCCCTCTTTTTCAGATTGGTTTTTTTGATTGCCAGATTATGAAATAAGCAAAGCAGGACAATTAAAAAAAAAAAAAAGTTAAAGCATTGGAAATTTTATTAACCACACGAAATTAATTAAAAGCAGCTAATTATTGAAATATTGCTGTTATGACATTCTGATCAGTGCAATTTAAAAATTAAATTTGATTGCTTAAGTTTTCAGATAAGTCAAAATATTTTATACTCTATAAATATTACCGAAATTGCATTTTTAACAGCGTATACATGATATGTCCATTACTGGAAATTGACTAATTAAGCATTTTAGTAATGGACAAGGGTCTTAAAACCTTAAAAATAAAGGAAATTTTCTAAACGGTCATTAGTATGTAAAATTCAAAGTTTTCTATTAATACCAAAATGAAAAACATGCAAATTTTGAAGAAAATAAAGAACATATAAATTTATTAAAGTGAAACCAGCTCTTAGCATGTTCATGAAGGTTTTCACTGAAAAACAGTGGAATTTCGAAACGTTATTTTCTGCTTCCTGATTGGTTTGATGTAATATCAATAATAACCCAGATTATTAAACATACATTATAAAATGGGGGAGTTATAAAATAAATAATTATAAATATATAAATAAATGATTGAATAAATAAAAGCTAAATTATTTTTTTATAAACAAGAAACATTGAAGTTTGTCCGTTACTGGCACATCTATTCTATATGTATAAATTAACAGATTCTGCAATAACAAATATTTTACAAAATACAAATGCAAAAACTGAAAAATAAACTGATTATTATTTTTTTTTAATCTTTTTTTTTTTTGTTTTCAAGTTGTTGAAGGTGTATTTACTTTCACTGATGATTGTTTTTTTTGTTTTTTTTTTGTTTTGTTTTTTTTTTTTTAATTTAATGCTTTTCAATAAAAAAGTCATAATTTTAAATAAAAAGATGATTGTGGATGTGTATAAAAATAAAACAGATATAAAAGGTACCGTTGGATTTAATAATTAAACAAAATAAGCTTACGGTAAATGTTAAAATTTAAGTTTCGGATATGTAGAAGCTACATCTTTGACGTGACATTTGATTTTATCTGTGATTACTTTATTGTAAACTACATATAGTGGACATGTTTCGTATTCATAACATATAAAATCAGTAGAAAATTAAATGACACTGGATATAAATTATTTATATCCAGTGTCATTTAATTTTCTACTGATTTTATATGTTATGAATACGGTTCTTATTAATGAACCGAAACATGTCAACTCTTTAATTTAATTTTTATTTGTGACACCTTCTAAGTAAATAAATATGAAATGTTTTTATACGTGAATGAAAAAAGGTGAAGTGATTTTGTTTTAGTTTTTGAAAAAACGAAAGCTAACAACAGTTTTAACATTACATATAGTGGATTTTTAAAATTTGTATACTTTTCTTTCATTACTGTTGTATGTAACGCTAGGAGCCACTAATAAAGGCATATGAAGTATTGGTATAATTTGATTTTTTTCTGTACTACTAGGTTATCCTGTCGACCATAAAATAATCGCCAAACTATAAGATTAAACGCCAATATTGGATGATCGTGAATGTAAAATTCAATGACCTTAAATACGATACACGTGTTTAAAACGTCATCAAGTGATTTTTATTTCGACTGTTTATTCGTATTTTTATTAATATTCTACTAATTATTTGTTTGTCCGTTATTTAAAATAAAAATTTTGTCAATATGTATAATTTGGCGAAATTGGTCGACGGAATAACAGTAGTACCTTTTTTTCTTTCTTTGCGATTTTGCTGATTTAGCTTTAAGATAAAAACACTGCTTTTGGACAGAAAATGTTGAAATGATTGCTATGTTAATGGCTAAATAAATAAATAAAAGTACAACATTTAAAAGCTTACTTTCTAAATCTATTTTACTTACTGTTTCATGAACTGTCGTGTATAATGTGCATCCAGCTTCTTAGATTTAAATTCTTAAGGGGGGGGGAATTCGCCCTTAAATACAGCAATGAGATAAACTTATTAAAACAAAGTATAATAGAATATTTTAATCAATGAATGGCCGAATTTTTATTGATTTTTTTTTTTTTTCAGGCTAACAATGTGTCATTTTTCTAAATAATGCTGTCATTTCTAAGCAGGGTTGCCTCACAACCTGGAAAAGTCAGGGAATTGGGAAATTAGCCAAATAAGTCAGGGAATTTCAATATTTCCCCCTAAAACCTGGAAAAGTCAGGGAATTTGATAAACTTTCATTGTGATCTCTAAGAGAGTTTGATTGTTGTGCGGACAAAAATGAGAATCCTCAATGATTTGGCAAACTGCATAATTTAAAAATAGAAGAAAAATCATCTACCCTTTTTCTTTTTTATCCTCCCCATTTTATATTTTAATACTTATTTTTACAGATTTTGAAGCTTTTTTCCAGCAGTCATTTTCATGTAACAATAAGTAATTATCACAAGCCTCCATCTCCCCACTCTGTTTCCCTTTCCCTTGTTGAAAATAAATTTTAACTAGACAATGATTTTGGTATATAATTAACGAAATGAATATTTGTGAACAATATTTTCTAGCAAGTTACAGTTTGTAAGAAATTTCATTTGAAAGCTTGCAATCATAAATTATTAAAGAGAGCTGTTCCAATTGTAAACCTCAAAGAAAGATTGTTATTGATTTGGGAGGGGAATTCGGATGAAGAACTTTAGCTCAGATTCAGGTTATTAGCAAATCTAGTATGCTCTTATGCTCAGGTTATTAGCAACTCTATTCAAGAAATTTTAGTGTTTTTTGAGTAATATGACATTTTGCATGTCCACTACGCACTACACCGCTAGACTAGAATTTTCTTAAAATACACCTGGAAAAGTCAGATAATTTCATTCTCCCATAGGAGTAGCAACCCTGTCTAAAGTTTGAAATTCCACATTAATTTATTTAAAATAAAATAAATATATCAAAAGCAATACGCATTATCGTAAATTTTGCGTTGCAAATTATTACTCAACAAAATAATCAACCTCAAAACCAAAACGCTGTCTACAGGGGCGTATTTAAGTAGAATTCATTAGGGGGGCGTAAATGACGATTTTGCCGACTAACTTAAAATATATATGTTTATATCTTTAAAAGTATGTTTCTGTATTTGTATTATATGCATCTACCGGATGTCCTAAAATTGTCTGACTGATTTTAAAACTCAGTAACTTGCAAATTGTGGTAGCTGTAAAATTAAATTCCTACAAGAATGTTATGTAAGAATGTAAGATAGCAGGAGTTTTTTTACCACGATTCTCGATTTTAATTTAAAATAGCGGGGATAGATGGTACTGGTAGCAACAGGCGCTAAATCTGAGCCCTTTTGGCCTCTTTTCTCAATTCTGCTGTGAAAGAAAAATATTAAATATATGCAGTGGACTCCTAATAACAAAATTACATTGGCAACTGAGAGTCATTTCATATATTTAATCTCCTTTTGTCTCAACAAGACTGAGAGTGAAGAGAAACAAAATATCGCCCCCCCAATTTAACAACCATTGCTAGCAATGTCATGTATTTCTTCTATTTTAAACTTAAGTCGAGAAACGCTGTAAAAAACACTTCTCACATCTTACCTAACCCTTCTGCAAATATTTTTTAAATAGCTACGACCATTTGTAAGTTATTGAATTTTTAAATCAGTTAATTCATTTTAAGACACCCTGTATATTCTATATAAAATTCAACATTATTAACCCACCGAGATTAACTCATTAGTGCCTAGCGTCCCTTTTTAGGGACAATTACAAAAAAGACAAAAAAAGCACTTTTCACACCAGTAAATAGAAAGACAAATTAGTATTATTTTTAAGAGACCTCAATAAATTAAGATCAAAGTTATTCTTCTTTTAAAAGTGGTGGGAAACCCAAAAATTTCATTTTTATTGAAGAAAATAATTTGGGCATTAATAGGTTAAATTTTTCACTTTAAAACATCGAATATTTTACACTTATTGAGGAGACTATAAGATAGATTTAAAGATGGACATTCTATACTACCCCTTACGTTATATTGCTATAAATATTCCAGTTACGTATTTTCATATTAATGAAAATTTGTTTATTTTATTGCTGATAGTACAGCAGGAAATTCGAATCCAAATTAATTAAACAAGTTGAAATTTTTAGTAAGAAGTTACTTGGAATTTATTTACAGTAAACTTATTTATATTAAAAAGGATTAAATCAAAATTTATTTTATTACTCTTCCTAGGTCGGGCTGGGATAGGGACTTACATTTTTCTTGAAAAATCGGATCAGGCCGGGCCTAATTTATTTTTTCCATACCGAGCCGGGACTGATTTCATTCTTCTTAGCCTCCACGGGCGAAAATTCTTAGCTTTCACGGGCTCATATTTTGTCCCAGTTTTGAGCCAGCCTATATGAAAATCATTGTCTCGGTGTAGCCAGGTCTGTTGAAAGATCAGTAAAATTTGGCCTGAGCCAAAAATTTTTGCAAAAAAAGCATACAGTTTAAAATCGCCTTTATTCTTCAATTAAATATTTAAATTTATTCTTTTTAAAGAATTGTAGATTTCTAAGCTCATTAAAATATAGTAAAATGTATAAAAAAGTATTTGCCTATGGCGGAATAATGTTTTAAATTGAAAATTGCGTTTCATCCATACAAAATTAATGCAATAATATGTGAGGGTAAAATATAATACATTTTTATACCTGCTAAGAAGGAAACATGTCTATAACGATTTTTTTCTTTCCTGTGCGATTCCGTTTTAGAAGATTTTACTGTATACCATTTTAAAGATATTTATATCTCCAATGCATGGAATACGGATTAATAGTATTAAGGATAACTGAAACATTTACATACAACAAACAGCGGTTCATTTTAAACATAAACTAAGCCATTTCTATATAAATGAAGATCATAAACGTTAGGAAAATTCTAAGGTATTTTTTAATCAGAACTTCTCCATACAAGTAAAAATCACTATTTAGTAGAAATTCATTCGGACTGAGTTGGAATTTTGCGGGCCGGTTTTGGGCGAAATTCCAACTTCTATTTAGGGCCGGGCCAAGATTTTTTTCAAACAGGTCGAGCCTGAAAATTATGGCCCGTGTGGATCTCTATCTCTAGTCTCTAAAAGGGATAAAAAAACATTTTTTTTCTACAGACAGGTCAATTTTTCAATAATCGGCTTTAGACGTAAATAATCGACTAAATGATTCAATTATTCAACCCATTTCATTAACTTTACCTATGTCACATCAGCTGCGGATATCTAGAAGATAAACAAATACCATCAGACTGAGAATCAGCTGCACGGATCATCACCACATCGAATTGACGGCTGAATTTTCAATAGTCGCATGTTAAAATGCAACTGATCTGCCTAAGTCATTCTTAGTGCCACCTGCAGAGCTGATTTTCGTCAATGATCGATAGGTTTATCATCAAATTTTCCTGTATTAGAGCCAGGATTTCATTATGGGTCAGAATTTTCAGGCCCAGTCCCGACTCGAATGATAGTTATCTTGGACCGGCCTACCCAATGTAAAAATTTTAAGTTTGGTCCGTTTATATTTATAGTACACAGCCCCGCCCTGCGCGATCTGTATCAATTCAGTTTCTGTAAGGGAAAAAAAAATCACAATTTTGTCGTAACTACAATTAAGATTCCTTTAACAATATTGCATGCATATTTATATAATAAATTTGCAGTACATCTTACAGTATATACAGTATATTACGATGCGTTCGCACGACAGAAAGTACATAAAAGCAACATTAATGACTACTTTTCCTAGACGTTTCAACATTCAAATAAGGATTCATAATAAATAAATAAATAAAAATAATAATAATTTAGTTTAGAATACTTTTGAAGCTGTCTAATAAAAAATAGATTTGTGAAAGCACTCCGACATTTATTAAGGTTTTCCCAAAACAAAAGGGCTATTTTTGGACACACTTCTGAATTCATTTATTTTCGGAAATGCATAAGATTGGCAGGTGTTCTCATTAGAAACTATTCAATCGAATGATGTTAGTTATTTTTTGGTAAAGGCAATGCATCTTAGATAAAATAGTGTTAAAAAAAGCGTTTTGAAACGAATTTCCAGTTCCGACATCACGAAAAAGGAGAAAAACCTGAAGCCGTACAAGAACCTTTATTGTCAACCTTATATATATATATATATATATATATATATATATATATATATATATATATGGGTCATTCCACAAGAATCGGGTAACTTCGTGAAATTGCAAAAAATTTATTTACCGTTTAATGTATTCAAAATTTGAAAAATTCCCATTTGTAGACAAAGTTGATTCCGTTTAGGAGCATGTATAATATTTTGAAAATTGAAAAATGTTTTTATTAAAATTTAGCTTTTTGACCCCAAAAAATCAGTCCCCTGGCGTGTACCACTGGAAAAATTGAAGACTTAAGTACCAATTATTTTTAAACTAATGGATTTAGGCAGAAAAAATGAAGGTTGTTATATTCTGAGATAGTTAATTAATAACTATTTGTGCAAGTTATGTGATTTTTTTTATAAAAGTATTACTTTTTTTTAATTTCAAGTTGTGTACCCCTACTTTGCGCGTCAGTCCCCTGGCTCATGTTAGATTCCAAAAATTTCTGATATTATCCATTGTTGATAACTTAATTCTCTTTTTCATATTTATTTATCATATAAAAATGGCAGTGAAGACTGATATTTATCCATCAGCAATTTTTATTCAATGTTTATTGCCATTCTTGTGTCGACAAACAGATTGCAAACACTCAATTTATCAGTCGCCTGGTAAGTAGTAATTTAATAATTTATAAATAATTATTATTGATGCGTGCTGCTTTTAACGTTTTTTTATTGCTATATTTAATATTAAAACAGAATAATATGGTATTTGGTTTCAATAAGTAGATTTTTTGTGTTTTATAGTGAAAACGTCAGTCCCCTGGCATCAGTCCCTTGGCAGTTTTTCAGATTAAAAACACCCAGGGGACTGACGTAAAAGCAAAAAATAGTTAAACACATTAGTGAATGCTAGATAATATGATTTCTATCATAATTTTACATTATTTTAAATTCTCTTATTAATTAATAATTAGTTACTGATCTATACTATTAAAATCTGTGCGCGTAACTATGTAATCTTAAAAACTTGGAAACCACAGCGCGCAGGGCTATGAAATTAGGCACGCGGATTGCTGATATGTGGTCCCTGAACGATTGGGGTCAAAAACTTGAAAATATATATATATATATATATATATATATTGAGATTATATATATATTTTATCAAATGTTTGCCCTTTTCAATCATTTAGAAAATGGCTGTTGTTTTCGGACAAGAATAGGTATATCTGTTGCTTATCATACGTACATTTTTTGCCACAATGACAAAAAAAAAAAAAAAAAAAAAAAAAATTAAAAACTACAAAAAAATTAATAACTAAAAAACAAATTGAGATATAGCTTTCAAAGAAATTAGATTTAAAAGTAATTTTTTTCTTATACGACTGTGTAAAATTTTAAAATGTGTGATGTTTAGAAGTCCAAAATTTTCAGTACCGAAAATTGTAAAACTGAAATTTTATTTAAATTTTGTTTGTTGTTGGTCCATGTACATCATCCTAACAGTCTTGTTATGAAATCGTTTGAGTTGCTTCTGCGATCCTATAACTTGTGAACATTACGAATTAGGAACGATTGAATTTGAACAAAATAAAAATCTTTCAGGGTGTTGTTCAACACTCACAGCTTCCAAAGATAAAAAATCACGTGAAAAGCCTAGTAAAAAATTTACAAGTGAGCAACGGATCAAGTACAGTGTTGGAGACTTTATTCTAGTCAAATTTTTAATAAGAAATAAAGAATACTGGAGTGCCGCGATTTGTTCGCATGTTAAAGAAAGCGGAGAGAAGTTGGCTGTGACATTGTATTGGAAAAATTACCAATACCTGTTTCAAGTACCAAACGTAATAAAGTCACTTATACATTTAATAAAACTATTGATGTTTGAGAAAAAAATTACTGTTACTGTTTGCTTTGGTTTTAAAAGTTATAACTTGTTTGAAAAAGTTTTATTTAAAGCTTTAAAAAATTAAATTAGTGTTATTAAAATAAGTAATAAAACGTGTATTTGTTGATGATTAATATAAAAAATATGTATTGAGATTATGCATTAAACATGTTTTTATTACTCTTTTGGATAATTATTAATAATTATTTTTTTAAAGTTTGAATTATTCATTAAAAAGTTCATTCTAGAATATAACTATCGGTTTCTGTCAGTCGCTTGGAAGTCACGTCAGTCCCCTGGAATCTACTTTTTAAAAAAGCTCGATTTTTTGAAATATATTTAGATATTTGAGTGTTGCTGTACGAATATAATAAAGTTAACTTATTGTTCATTGATATAGCAAAAAAATTTTGAAATCTGAGGTAAAAATAGTACATTTCAATTTCACCTCTAAAGTTACCCGATTCTTGTGGAATGACCCATATATATATATATATATATATATTGCTATTGGATTCAAAGTCGCTTTAATAGTCAGGCTTGTCATTTTTAAGCCTTTACAGTTAAAAGTAGTTTAGAAATGTGCTGTTTAGCAATACATTTGAGCACCTTACGATATATTTCCAAAGATTACTTTAACAGAACATTATCGTTTTTAATATTTTTACAAAACATGTTGCCTGCGCTATACATCCTGAGAACAATTAAGTACAGTTCCAGCCCGTCTCGACTTCACTGAGAAAAAAAGCAAGCTTGATTTCAGCACTGCACGAGTTTGCTAAAGAAAAAAGAAACTCAACTCAGACACCATGCCTGATGCCGACTTCTATGGCGGACATGCAACATTTCTGTATTGATTTATCAAACTAGCATCGGTTCATGGCGAACATTTACACTTATTCTCCCGAAAATCATATTCATCGAAACTAGCCAATATTTTACCGGTTTTGCTTGCCCACTATTTTTTTTTTTTTTTTTTTTTTTTTTTTTTTTTTTTTTTACCGGCCTAGCTGGTCCGTATTTTTCGTTTATCAGCTCGTTGATAAAAATGTCTTAATTCTGCCGACCCGACCCGTTTGAAAATTGTCTTTATTTCGATTGGCCGAGTGCAGACCTCGGATCAAACCCGGGCCCGTGCAAGTCCCTATCTTGTACCCTAAGATATGAAAAACATAGACGACTGGGAGCAGGAAAACACATTGATAAACCTTCCAATTGACCACTAAAATAGAGTTTTTGGCAGTCATTTCCACCAAGTTATGGCTTTGGCAGATCAGTTGCATTTTAATATGATAATCGAGTTCTGTCCAATCCTAGAATTTTAGCCACAAACTCAATGAGGCCTGTGTAGTGGCTTTCCTGTCCAACAAAAATGAAAAACATTTTTACTCAACTTTCCTTTCGTCCAATAAACAGTCTTTTTCGGACGGTACATAGTCGCCGAAGTGTGATTGTTGCCACTCCTGCATTAAGTCCATGCACACGAAAAAATATGAATATCTTCACCGAAGTCGTCATCATCTTTAATGCTAGTTGATCTACTAAGAACTCTACTCATCTACTGCAAATTCTCAGAAAAACTAGTCTTTCCCGAATTTTTTTTTTTTTTTTTTTTTTTTTTTTTTTTCAAATTTTTTTCAGCAGTCACGAGAAGTCGAAAAATGGTGAGGCAAACTTCGGATTTTCGGAAGAAATCCTTTAGAAAAATGCTAAGGATCGGTGTTTTTTAGTGTATGTTTTAAGTAAAAACATGTAAAATTGGGAAAAAATCGGGTGTTTTACAGTTGTATCGATTGATACTGATTACCTAGAATTTGCCGACTGTCATCGAAGTTGCCGACATTAGGGGGGCGAGACGCCCCCCTACGCCCCCCCAGTAGCTACGCCCCTAGCTGTCTAATCAGTATGTTTTTTAATTTTCTTTCTTTTTTCTTAAAAAAACAATTTCTTTTTCCTTAACACTAGAACGCCGAGAAATTTTTCGAAACTTTTATAAAATATATTTAAAACCAAAAAAAAAAAAAAAAAAAAAAAAAAAAAATATTTGAAACTATTTAGTTTATTTAGCTCATTTAATTGCAACTGATATATTATTTCTTGAAGATTTTTCTGGTTCGAATAGTTCAGTTCGATTAGTCCAGTGATCGGTGTGTGTCGACACCTTTCCGGCGTTCTAGTGTTAAAAAACAAACAAACAAAAACGTTGGTTAATTCTGCATGTCATATGTGCTGTGGGGACTCGAATTATTTCAAAATGTCGTAATTAAAAGTTTACTTTTTTCAAAGAAATTGAAAGTCGTCGTTATGTATGTAAATTCTTGTTTAAAAATAACCATCTACAGAATAATATAGCAATAAATCATTTATTTATAAAGCTTTTGTATTTGTCCTTTCTGATCATCCTTAAATTAGTATCCTTTTTAGATTTTAAAAAATATCTAATGTTTCATGACTTTTTATTTAGGGGAGAAAAAAAAAGTTTATTATACCTAATGTTGGTAAAAGACATAGAAAGGACCAATTTTTGTCTAACTTCAAAGATAAAATTTTGATAAGAAACTTAGTATCAATTGATCATTCTCATCTCATTACTCATCTCAATTGATCAGTCATCTCATCTATTAATCAAAACAGAAGTCCAAACTTCGCCGTTCATGGAAATAATATGGTTCACTTATCTGAAACAATTCACCACTTCTAAATATCAAAAATAAATTTGTCAGACACCCAAAACCTGTTTAATTCAGTTTATTACTTTTCATAAATGAATCGAGGGAGTTGGATTTCTTCCAGAAAAAACCAGTTTCTTTCAAGACAATGTAAGAAAGGCACATAAAAGAATGTCCGAAATTAAAATATATAAACCATAATGAAATAGTTAAAAACAAAGCACAAGTCTGTCAAATAGTATTATCGGGAACTGACAGAAGTTGAAAATTCTTAGGTGCCAGGAAAAAGTATCAGGAGCCCCAGCAGCAGAATTTTCTTCTGCAGTCTGCAACACGAGTAAAAACTTAAAAAACAGTCTGCAGATCAATCCCTCGCATTACATTATATGCATTCAAATCTCCCAAGAATTTGTGATAGACACAAAAGAAAGAAAAGTATACTTTTAAAAAGTTTTTGTTCTGAGAATTTTTTTCACTTCATATATTGTCCGAAAGAAGGGAGGGGGGGGGGGATCTCCCCTTTGACAAGAATTGCAGGTTTTTCACGATCTTTTGACGCGGTGTCATTTTTCGCGATCTTTTGACGAAATTTGACATTTTTCTTATCTTTTGACAAAAACTGCTGTTTTTTTCGCGATCTTTTGAAAAAAATTGCCGAACTATCGTGATCCTTTGACGAAATCTACCGTTTTATATCGATCTTTTGATGAAAACTGCCATTTTGTCGCGATCTCTTGAAGAAATTTGTTGTTTTTTCGCGATCTTTAGAAGAAATATGCCGTTTTTTTTCGTGATTTTTTGACGAAAACTGCCATTTTTTTGCGATGTTTTGAAGAAACTTGCCGTTTTTTCACAAATTATTGAGAAAATTTGCCGGCTTTTTGTGATTTTTTGACGAAAACTCCGTTTTTTCATGATCTTCTGAAGAAATTTGCCTTTTTTGTGATGATTTGAAGAAATTTGCCGGTTTTTTCCTGATTTTTTGAAAAAATTTGCCATTTTTGTGATGTTTTGAGGAAATTTACCATTTTTTTGCGATTTTTGGACGAAATTTGTCGTTTTTTTTTCGTGATTTTCTCATGAAAATTGCAGTTTTTTCGTGAACTTTTGAAGACAATTTCCTTTTTCACGATTTTTTGAAGAAATTTGCCGTTTTTTGTGATTTAGTGACGAAATTTGCCATTTTTTCATAATTTATGGAGAATATGTTCCGCTTTTTCGTGATCTGTTAAAGAAATTTGCGTGTTTTCCGGGATCTATGACGAAATTGATTTCTTTTCGAAGACTATTTGTCAAAATTCGCGATTATATTTTATGTCCGATTTTTTTTAATTTTTGCTAAATTTTTAATAGCTGAAGAATAGTCTGCAGACCTTCCCAAGAGTCTGCGAAGTACGTCGCAATATTGCACCGATTCTGCTACCGGGTCAGAAGCCAGCTTGCAAAATCCCTTTTCTGACATTATTAAAGCTATCTTTCAGGGGAAAAGAAAAACGCTTATCGTCAATAGATGGCGCGGACTTTCACACTTCTCGACGGGGGGTGGAGCGATAACTTTCATTTTTTGGTAATCCTACTTTTTTGTTAACTACAGCTATTTTATATATGGCCCCTTATTTTTCCCTTGAAGTGTAGGAGAAAAGGGGTGGGCCCAGCTGATCTTTATCTTGTACGAAGAAAAGAATCTTCATGTTCAATCCGACAATAGTCAGTTTATTTTTTCTTAGGATCAGGATCTGCATGGGAGATTCTGAGCTGTGAGCTAGAATATTGTTTCGAATGCAATAGTAATATTGTCATTGTATAGTTCTGAAGCAGTCTTTTGGAACTTATCTTTGTTTAGTAAGTTACAAAGACATAATTTTAAAACACATTTTTTAATCGTTATAGATCCCAATTATGATATTTTTAATACTTACTTTGCAATTTTTTTTTTTCTAAACTATATTAGTTTCTTTAATGTATTGGATTGCTTGAGGACAGGTTTAAATATGATGTAAAATTACTGTATATGGTATAGCAATCGAAAAAAAAAAAAAAAAAAAAAATAGCATATACCATGATAAAAAGTTTATTAAATCCAATTGATTTTTTAATCACCAGGTTTTAAAACATTCACCTTTTATGTAAACATTTTAATAAAAAAAATTTAATTTTACTTAAGAAAGGTGTTATAATAAAAATAAATGAAATTGACATGTTTCGGAACCGTCGAATAAGTTCCATAATCATAATATAAATAAAAAAATAAAATTTCAAAATATTTCACGGTGAATACAAATGACACGCGACAATGAGATATAAATAACAAAAAACACGCGCTCTATTGTAAAAAATTAAATTAAAATATAAACCATGATCTAAAATATAAATAAAACTAAAATTTCAAAACATTTCACGGTCAATACAAATGACACGTAACAATGATATATAAATAACAAAAAAAGAAAAAAAAAACAAAAAAACAGGCGCTCTATTGCAAAAATATACATTAATATAATTTTCATAATAATTAATATAATTTTTTTACAATAGAACGTCTGTCTTTTTTACTTTCTTCTATCTTTACAAGAAGAAAGTATTGGATTCATGAAAATTTTCGACTTCCGGTTTTCGACGGATTTATACGTTTTAGAAGGTCCTGAACACGTTTTGACTACTTTTAGAAAATGTCTGTCTGTGAGTCAGTCTGTCTGTCTGTCTGTGTGTCTGTCTGTCTGTATGTGACAAAAAATTTGTGGGCGCTCTATCTCAAGAACTAATGCTCGAAATTTAATAAAATTTTATATTCAGTTAGACCTTGATATGAATTAGTGCCTATTGGTTTTTGGTGAAAATTGGCCTGCAGGTGGCGCTGCGATACTACTTTTTTACGATTTTCAAGATTGCTATATCTCAAGAACTAATGCACAGAATTTCACGAAACTTCAGATTCTGTGACCTTTGATATACATAGACGCTGATTGAGTTTTGGTGTAAATTGGCCCGCAGGTGGCGCTGCTATGCCACGTTTTTCATGATTTTCATGATAGCTATATCTCAAGAACTAATGTACAGAATGTCACCAAACTTCAGATTCCGCGATACCTTGAGTTACATAGCCGCTGTTAAGGTTTTGGTGTGAATTGCCCTATAGGTGGCGCTGCTATGCTACATTTTGCACGATTTTTGCGATAGCTATATCTCAAGAACTAATGCAGAGAACTTCATCAAATTTTAGATTCTGTTACACTAGAATATATAATATAATTAGACGCTGATTACATTTTGGTATTAACCTTGCAACAGGTAGTGCAGCTATGCTGCATTTTGCGCGATTTTTCCGATAGCTATATCTCAACAACCAACGCACAGAATTTCATCAAACTTGAGATTTTGTTACAAAATGACTTATAACATAATTACACGATGATTACGTTTTTTTATAAATCCTTCAACTGATGGTGCTTCTGTGCTATATTTTACACGGTTTTTTTAACTAGCTATATCTCAAGAACTAATGCACAGAATTTCATCAAACTTGAGATTCTTTTACACCATAACATAATTAGACGCTTTTTTACGTTTTGGCATAAATTGTCCAAGATATGGTGTTGCTGTGCAACGTTTTGCAAATTTTTTGTTATAACTATATCTTAAGAACTAATGGACGAAATTCCATCAAATTTCAGATTCTGTTAGGTCTTGACATAAATAGATGCTTATTAAGTTTTAGTATAAGTTACACAACATGAGGCACTATTAAGCTCTTTTTCTCAGAATATTAATTAAAGTTTGCGTTTTAGGCTTTTCGGATACCAGAATCTCATTAGGTTAGGTCTAATGTTCGAGGAAATTCGATAGTGGGTAACTTTGGGGTCACCACGTTTTTTTTTTTTTTTTTTTTTTTTTTTTTTAAATATTAAAAAGTACTTATGAGATAGAAGAAAGTTTTGGGATTGACACATCCAACTAGTTTTTTTTTTTTTTTTTTTTTTTTGTTATTTATTCTCATTGTTGCGTGTCATTTGTATTGACCGTGAAATATTTTGAAATTTTAGTTTTATTTATATTTTAGATCAGGGTTTATATTTTAATTTAATTTTTTACAATAGAGCGCGTGTTTATTGTGTTTTTTGTTATTTATATCTTATTGTCGCGTGTCATTTGTATTGACCGTGAAATATTTTGAAATTTTATTTTTTATTTATATTATGATTATGGAACTTACTTGACGGTTCCGAAACATGTCAATGTCATTTATTTTTATTATAACACCTTTCTTAAGTAAAATTAAAAAATTTTTATTAAAATAGTATATACCATTCAATTGTAATCTCTGTTATTTATGTAAGCAGGGCCAGCGCTAGACATTTCGCCGCCTGAGGCGAGCTTTACTTTGCCGCCCCTATGACATTTTTTTCTTTTTACCACTACTCAAACTTTTTAAAAAATAAGTAAATTAGTATAATAACTATAATTTATTTACATACATATAAAATGCATTATAAAATATATTTATATTTAACGAATTTAAAATAATTGAACTGCTTTATTTATTTTATTTTATTTTTGTATCTTTTTAAAAATAACAACATCTATTTTGAAATTAAATTAATAAATAATATTATACTAGTATATAAAAAAAGGCCAGAAAGTCTCATATAAAGAATAACAGTAATACTTCAAAATCTCTTTTACCTTGTTTTTCATTTCGAAAAATCAAGCACGTTATGGATATTAGAAAAAAAAAATTGTTACAATAGGTAAAGAGTATTTTAAAAATAAATATTACTGAGACAAAATATGTTAAACATTTAAAATAAATCACATTGCGCATAATATTTGTGTATGAATTTCAAACAGAAAGAGAAAAATAATGAGTTAGTATAACAAGTTATTTATCTTTTGAAAATTGCATATACAACACAAAATCGCATATTGATAATATTAATAAGAAAACAGCTACTAAAAATAAGACAAAAGTTTAGAGAAGAGAGTAATTTCTCTTGATTTAGATTCGGCGAAATCACACATTATCATGTCAAAATCAATATTATAAAATGAAAAAATATAAATAAACAAATAAATTTAGCGCAAACTTCGCAATATATTATTGATATTAAATAGAAAAATGATGATAGACAGAGAAAATTACCTAATCATTTCAAATGAAAACTAACAATTAAAACATTAAAAATATTGTTTTCAAACACACAACTATCAACAATGAAATATTTAATTCAATAATAAATTTACCTTGATTCTTTTTTTTTTCTTTGTGAAAATCGTTTGCTATGTCACGCTAATCAATATAGAAAACAATTAGATTTTGATTTGCTAAAATAATTTAATCACAGCTAACCTAATGGGCGCTGCGTTTCCGGGCATCTAAAAAAATTGTATTTTTTCAAAACGCGAAATCGCAAGAAAAATAGCAAAATAAAAAAAAAAAAATAAAAAAAATCGATCCATAAGTTCTTATTAAATGTTATAGAAAAGAGAACAAAATTTACTATATTGGATTGGAAGATTGAATTTCTTTTACTAACGCGAAAAAGTCACAGCGAATCGCGAAAAAAATAAAAGGGGTGGGGGCACTAAAAATAGTATATAAAGAATTGTTAAAATTTCAAAAATTTCAAACAGTAAAATTTATTTAAGATTAAAAAAGAATTTCTTTTGTAAAGTCAAAAAACCGCCATAGAGCCCCCCTCCCCTTAAAAAAAAAATAAATAAATAATTAAATAAATAATAAATAAAATAAAAATAATAAAAATAATAAAAAATAAATCATAAAAAATTCACAAAAATTCGAAATTTGCTAAGCGAATTTCGATTAAATTTAGCTGAAACGAGGACAAATTTTTGTACATTAGATTAAAAGATTATAACCGGATTCTTTTTTTAATAACGTTAAAAAATTGCTTCGAAAAAAAAAAAAAAAAAGTAAAGGTTGCTAAAGATTAAAAAATTGCAGAAAGACAAAATTTATTACAGTGCTTTAACCTATTCTAAAAGGAATTTTTTCACAAATAAATAACATCAATAACAAAATTCCTGTTACGAATGTCAAAAACTCATGTTGAAGATAGCATTAAAAGTCGCGAAAAAATAATAATCAATAATTTAAAAAATTGTACTACGATTATCAAATCCTAATAATAATAATAATATATATATATATCTCTTTTTATTTCCGCCTCACGTGGTTTGCCGTTCCAAAAAATACAATTCTGGATTTGGTTTGAAGGAGGATTTCTTTTGAGACTTATAGCAACTGAGCTGTTGTCTCGAATGATCCAAAACTTGAGCAAACACAAATATGATTGAGAATGAAGATAAGACAACTCTGGAATTAATTACCAAAATAAAAACTAATACACGTTTATTACGTGATTTATTTAATCCATTAATTTATGCTAGATACATAATAATTTTTATATCTATTTAAACTTTTGGCAACAATTAGAAGACAAATAAGTAAATAAATAAATAAAAATAAAAGAGATGATATTAAAAGAAATATTTTAATTAAAATAATAGTCTTTTTCAAACTTTTATGATTTGTTGTGTTACAAGAGGTATTCAGCGGTAAGTATACAAAATTTGAATGCTCTGACTTATATAAAATTTGTGTACGGACTCTGTGACAGACAGACAGTGGACAAGGACGAATAGAGTTTCGTCAAATGAACGAAACTCTAAAAATCGCCGCAAAACTCGGAAAAACGATAAAGATCATTTAAAAATTGTTTTAAAAAAATACAGAACAAGATTGAATATATTTTCCTAGAAGACAGTAACTGCATTTTTTCCTCAAATGTAAGGAAAAAAAAAACGCTAAAAAAATAAAATAAAATAATAAATTGTTTAAATAGCAGCTGATAAAATTCACTATATTAGGGTAAAAGTTTGATACCGAATTAATCTTAGAAACGAAAAAAAAAAAAAAAAAAAAAAAAAAAAAAAAAAAAAGCGAAATGACAGAAAAATTCCAAAAATTGATCTATGTAATTAAACTTTATTAAAAAATTTTTGTTATTAATCTTAAACGTTAGAATACATTTCCTTTTACTAATGACATAAAATCAAGAAAGGAAATAATAATTAAAAAAAAAACTTTCAAAAATCCCAGTGGATAAAATTTATTACAATGAGAAGTATAGCATTCTAACAAAAATTCACTGCCGAATGTGTGTGTATACATATATACATGTATGTAAAATCGGCACAAAAAACGAAATTATGCAAAATTTTGCTTTGAAAACCGCGGAGACAAAATTTAATATTTTAGTCTGAAACAGAATCCCTTTGTGAATGTCCAAATATCACCACAAAATATAAAAAAAGGACAAAAAACTGCAAAAATTTCTAAAATCGTGATGTACAAAATGTACTATATTCGACTAAAAGTTTAAAACGTTTCTTTCCAATATTAAAAACTTCAGCAGAATGGAAAAAATCCACTAAAAATGGTATCGAAAATCTCACTAAAAATCGTTAAAAAATAAAAAGTCGAGGACATTTTTTACTACACCATTTTAAAAGTTTAAAACCTAATCAAGAAGGAATTATATGTTCAGTATATATTACAAGTATTTTTTTTTTTTTTTTTCTGTTAACCAACTGATAACCAGGCCAGTTACCAACATTTGGAAAGAACTTTATTTGGAAACTAGAAATGAAATTACAAGAAATCCCCCCCTAATAAAGTTTATCATATTTCAAGAAGAAAAAGGAGGATTTTTTTAACCTTGGGAGGAGGGGAATAAACATTTTGTCAAATGGTGTATCGTTTCATGTGGATTTTTTTTTTCTTCTAAATCGAATAACACCATCTTCAAGTCGATACGATCAATTTTTTTAAAGTTACGGCACGTTTGATGAATAAAATGGCAAAAATTATATTTATTCCCTCCACATACGCAGAAAACAAACTATATCATTAGAAAACAAATGATTAAAATTTTATTACAACCAGGGCTCGAGGGCCCGACTTAGATTGTGAGGGGAACTGGAGTAAACGTAATTCGGGGAGGTCCCCTTTCTACCTTTTGGATTTTTTTTTTTTTTTTTTTTTGAATTAAAAGAAGTGTCTAAAACTAAACTTTATTCTAATTGTCTATATATGTAAATTTCTTACCAAGTACTATTCGCATTTGTATACAGAATAGCACAAAAGAGAGAACTTTAAGAAACTATTGAATACACTTTTCCATTGGTTATGGAAATATAAGAATAAATGTGAATCATTAAAATGTAAATACATTTGTGATGTAACTGTTACATTGAGGGGAGAAGGGGGGGGGGCATGAGGTTCGAAAGCAGAGGAGATATGAGAAAAGAGCCACATAAAGTTTAAAATAAACAGATAAATAAAGAATTTTTGTGACTTTTGGCCTTTTTTATCAGTTAGGCATAACAAAAAAATTATATTTGCCCTTGAGGGGGGGGGGGGGGGGCTCAATCGAAAGACCCGACGTCCAATGAAGTTGCCCTGCATGGGCCTTACTTAGTCAGGCCCTAATTATAACAATATAGTATCCTATAGCTTTTTAAAGAAATTTTTTATTAATGTTTCCTCCTAGGAAGTTAAAATCATCAATTATGACTAATTAAAACTTTCTAATGTACCAGTAATCACAGAGACGATATATATTCTCCACTAAAAGAAACTAAGCGTCCGTGTTTTAATACAATCTTTTTAGAGCATCCCAATAGATCAGATCTAATCACCTACAAAAATTTTTTAAACTTCTGACAGTAGAAATATTTTTTACAAAATTAAATTAGTGAAAATTTCGACAAAATCTGTAAGAGATTGAATGTTTCGCCGCGCTTTCGCCCTTCTATAGCACACTTTTAAAGTTTCCAAGAAACCAAAAGTATGTTCTTACAGATGAATCTTCTAATCTATAGCTTATCTAGTTGTAAAGTGTATGAATTTTACGATAATTCTTTTAAAATACACTGACGAATGCAAGTCATTTCGCGCCGAACAGAAACAACATATCCTGCGTTGAAAGTAACTAAAGTCCGCAGTCTAACAAAATAAAACGTTAAGATATGTATTTTTTACAAAATGAAATATGGAATATTTTGACAAAATCGGTAAAAATCTGAGTGTTTTTTCGCGGTTTCATTCATTTTTGGTATGCAAGGACTCTTACAATCAAATTAAGCAGAAAATAAAATGCAAAATAGCAGATACTTTCAATTTAATACTTTTTTCACTTAAAAATATAAATTTAGATAGAATGGAGACTTAAGACGTAAAATTCTATAAATTTTAGGTCAATTTAAAGGTCATTCATAACGCGCTCTTCTTAATAACTGGGGAAATGTAAAAACAACATCAAATTTTTTGCGGCCCCAAATTTTCGCGGCTCTGGGCCCCAAATTTTCGCGTCCGGCTCCCCCCCCCTTCCCCCCCCCCCCCCCCCCCCCCAAGCACGGCCCTGTTCAGAACTTTTTTCTATGCAAGAGCAAAGTGACCATCTAACACATTCCAAAGGAAGTAGAAAGTTTCCCTCTCTTTCACATCTTTACACATTCTTATCTCTCTTGAACGGGATCCAGCTGACGTCACACGGGGCTTTCTGCTTTGAAGGGGTGAGCTCAGAGCGGCGAGGGAAGTCTCCCCCTCGATAAAGGGGGGCATCTCTATTCCTCTCTTGCAAAAAGTGCAATTATGGGGTTGCTCGAATAAACAACCTTTTCCTTCATTTCTTTCACAGTCTTTCCAAATAAAAAAGCTTTTTTTTGAAAAACAAAAGGACTTTTTGAACAAAATTTTATGTAATAAGGTATAAAATCTATCCTTTATTGAATTTATTAGAAAAGTAATGATAACATATAAAAAATGAAACATAAAAACGATAAAAAACAATCCTCTTTTAATCCATACGGACAACAAGTAGAACCCGTATCTCCACCTGTTGGTGTCTATTGAAAACAAGAGGGAAATTTTAAATTAAAATTAAAAAAAAAAACGGTGATATATTTCATCCAAAAAATTATACCAATTTTAAGATACGAGTCTTATCTTTCACCAAAAAAATTTTTAAATCAATCACTGCAATAGCAAATGCGTTATAGTGGTTTTTAGAATGTATCATAAGCAGTATATGAGAAGATAATACTGACGGTTACCCTTAATGCATTTAATGCAAAATTGAACATTGGCTAAGGAACCTTAATAGCATTCTGCACAAATTCCTTTGTGGATTCAATTTTAAATGTATGTTTTATAGAATAATCTTTTCTTGTGCTGTGTAAAATTATTCTATATTTTCAACAAACAGCTGTTATTATCATCGATGTTAACTTGAATTTGCTTCGCCATTTGCTGATTGGATAGGACTATTTTTGAAGTAAAACTGTTAAAAAATCGAAAGAAACGTGATTACTGTGGTAAAAGGGATGTATAAAAACTATATATAATGTATGCAATTTTTATTTTCTTTTAGATAAGTGAATAATTAAATCAACATTAATAAATGAAAATAACTTTTTGTTGTTCTTTTAAATGGCACTTTCTGCAAGTGTTTGGTTTTAAGTGTAATTTAACAGTTTGCTTGTAGAAAACGTCTTAATCTATATTTTTCAACCATTTATGTTCACTATCGATAATATCTTCAATTTGGTTCACCATTTGTTGGTTGGATAGAATCAGCTGATTTTCAAAGAAGGTTGCCTTGATCCTTCTCAAGCTGTCTTCTTCCTCTTCTTGGCGCTTTCGCTCTTCCCACTGGTTGTGCGTATTTTGCAGCTCTGCTTTTGCACGATTCAGTTCTTCCGTCATTTCTGATATTTCTTTCCGTTTCTGTATTATTTCCTTTTGAACCACCAGGTCTTTTGTTATGGCTAAGGCAAAACAACTCTTTTGTAATTTCTCCATGAATTGTAGTGTTCCTAGCATCTAGAGGAGAAAAAAAAAGGGAAATGTTAATAACTAGTTGGTATACTGCTTTTTTAGTCGCTACCAGGGACATAGAAAGAGGGGCCGAGTCTACACCCTCTCCCCTTTCCAAAGTAAATTTGTCTAATTCATGGGCACATTCTGTTCATTTTCATTCCTCAATGTAAGATTAACTTTGCTTAGTTTCTGCCCCAAACAAAATTCTGATTAAACCCCTGGTCGCCATTTTTCAAAAATTAGCAAAGCTCTTTAAAAACTAGTTTTTCTCTCGCAATTTTACTCGAGCTTTTCATGCCCGCAACATGAGATTTTAAAATTGGTTTGGTATCAACCATAAATTTTGATATTCATTTTTTTTGGGTAGAGATCTTCAGAACAGTGTCGACGTAACCGACGCGACGTTTCAACTACGGCGAAATTTACAATTTTTGTATGTGTATGTATTTCATCTGGCAGATAGACAATAATTGACGACTTTTTCGTAACATCTGTGTCTAATAGCAATTTTTAAGATCGGTAGACGCACTACGCCTAAAATGCATATAAAGAAGTCGCGACTGCATGTTATGATAATATCTGAGAAAAATAAAAATTCTTATGAAAAAGGCGATCTATTTAAAAGTTTAATATTCCGTCATCGGTCTACAGCTAAGATTGGCGTCCAACATAAGCTATGATGACGACAATGCTATCTGACGATAACTTGGTTGGTGAGAAACCGAAATTTGGATGAACTTGTTAATGAAGATGTCAACTACTGCTAGCTATGAGCAAAGTCTAATTGTTCATTCGATAACTCGTCTTCTGCACCATTCCGCACTCATGCTACAAAAAGGTCATAACTCAAAATCGTTTTTCAGGAAATGCAAAAAAAATCGGTTTCAGGCTGTGGTAGGCTCAATGGGCATGTTGCAAACACAACTGCTATCTGGTTTCTACTTTAGGAGATTCTAGAGGAATGAAAATCAAGTTGAATAACTCATTAACCCTTTGAGCTTTGATGATTGAATTTTCTATCACTTAATTCTAATTCCGAAATGCCGCAGTGGCACCGGAATATTCGACCAAATTTATTTGAAAAAGGTTTAACGCATTTTTCGTGTATATCGTAAACCGAATTTTTATTTCTTTGTAAAACACTGGTGTCAACGTGACATTTAGATTTTTGAAGAAATTTACTCACCAGAGCTCAAAGCGTTAAAAGCCTAATTTTGAAGTTAAAACTTTTGTAGCAAGAGTACGATTCGTGCCGATTTGTAACTTTCTTTCCCCGTAACATCGCGAACTCTTTCAGGCCAAGTTATTGCAGGAAGATTTAATTTTTATTTATTAATAAATACCTCATCTTTGATGGCCAGCATCATCAGACCTCTTTCCGGACACGCTATCATCTCTTGTCGAATCAGTTCGTCGAACATTTCAGTATGGACAGCCAAGAGCTTTCTACTAAAACCCGTCTGTTCATTTTCCAGTGTCGTATTAATTACGTCGTCCAGATCGTCGTTCAGTTTGTGGATGTCAAACAGATTAGCTTGTTTTCTCGAAGCCCTAATCGTTTTAACTTCACCTTCGTTCGTGATACTTTTCGGCGGGAACAGCTTATCCAGTTCTTCATCGATGTTAATCTCCTGACAGGGTGGCCTTTTTCGTCTCCGATCTTTTTGTTTTTTGTCAACGTTGCTTAGCGATACTTGGCTAACCATTTCGTATTTTAAAAACTCGTTCATTTTTGGTAGCTAAAATTCATTCCTACTCTTTGTTTATACTCTGCTGTTTATTTTGAAAAAGATCGCAGTTACGGTTGTGTTACAGTTTTTGAGAAAACATTTAGAATTTTTAATCTCGTTGTGTACGATATAAAAAGTCAGTAAATATTGCATTCATTTGAATACAGTCTTGGTAAAACTTCGTAATGGACAAAATTCTAGTGACGTCAAAGATTGTGACATGATTATTAGTTACCATGAGCGGTGTTAGATGCACTTTTAATATTCTGAATATCTCCTCAGGACATTAATATTTTTAACTTCTTTTTTCAATGCTCTCTTCTTAAAGGATGGTCTTTTTTCTTAGTTCTCAAAATATTTCTTAAATCTTTGCTCAATTTATTATTTTATGTTTAAGTGGGAGTAAAATTTTAACTGAAGTGTTTGCATAATAATATATGGTTCGTATTAAATTAAGCGTAATTTTTAGAGATATTTTGAAACCTAAAATAAGTAGACATGCTTAAAGAAGAATATACACAGAAAAAAGAAGTTTAAAATATTAATTTCCCGAGGAGAATTTTTGAATATAAAAATATATTAAACGCTCTTCGGAAAATGGGTAAACTGCAGTTTTAAGTGAAAATTTTTAAATTTTCATAATTTATCAACAAATAATTTATGTAGACATTTTATACCATTCTTTAAATAGGGGTGCACAACCTTTTCAAGATAGGGGCCACTTACAAATATGTCTGGGTGGTCGAGGACCACATCAATAACATGGAGAGATAGAGGAGGTGGTCTGCGACCTATAATCGGATAAAAAAGGTGGTTTCGGATGGGAGGGCAAGGTTCAGGGTTGCAAAAAAGCCGGCTAAAATTTAAAAAAGCCAGGCCGGTGGCTTTTATTGGTTTTATCCGGCTTTTTTTGGCCAAAATTGGCTTTTATGCAGTGAAGCATTTTAATTATAAGCCACACATTTTTAAGTGTCTTAACTAGTTTTAATGATGTTTAATTTACTTTGAGTTTAATAAATTTATTTATTAAAATTAAAAAATAGGGATTTTAATTATGATTCAGCATGAGAAATTGGGTTATAACACAATTTTTCAATATTGAAGACAATAATACTAGAATGACACAGATAGTGGTTTATTGCAAATATGTCAGCTAAATTATAAAATGGCCATACCAAGTGCTTTTTCTATCCCACCCTTGTTTTTTTTTCCATTTTTACTGCTTTATAAAATTAAAGAGGACTATGGTTACTTGTTTTATTACTTAACTAATTTTAAGAGTTATTAAAATGTCATGTTTTATTCCCTATAAACATTTAAAATCATAAAAACAGCATTTCTCACTATTGAAAATAGTATTATGAATTATGCATATTTCATAATATATTATATTTCACAATTTATTTCAGTATTATCAGTTAGCATATGTATGAATATATTCATGCAAGAGTGCATATATGCACTATTAAATAACAAAGAGCTATTGAAAATTTTAATTCAACAAATCTTATTAGAGCATTTTTTGTTGTTGTTTAATTTTATATAATTATGTATTAAATTCTCCTCAAACACTGAATCCTTCCTAATTTCTCTTTCAACATTGTTCATTATATGACTTAATCTTTACATATAAGAATGTTTCTATGATTGGTTTGATGTGTTACATTTTGTCATAATTCAATTAAATATAATTCTTAGGAATGTGCAATATAAGTAGAACTATGAAATATAGAAGTTTAAAACACATTTTTTTTATTATTTTCTTTTTTCCAAGATTTATATATTTTTTCAGACATAATGCCTTCACAGTTGACTTCTAGCGGTTATAAAGACTTATTTATTTGAAAAATTAAATAGAAATTTATAACTATTTTAGTAGTAAATAATTAAAAATGTATTAAAAATAAATCAATCCAAATTTAAGATGGATTCAATACAAATTAACACTTTAATAATAAAAGCCGGCTTTTTTCAATTTTAGCCGGCTTTTTTTAAGTGGATAAAACCAAAAAAAGCCGGCCGGCTTTTTTTTGGCCCGGTTAAAAGCCAGCAACCCTGGCAAGGTTACGCCTTTAAGTTCGCTTTCAGTTGATAAGGATATATCAGAAATTTTTATGTTTTTATATATAACAGATATAGCATGGATTATTTTCAAGATGGAAAAATATTCCTTGACTTTATTCAGGAGTTTTATTTTATTGAAAATGCTAAAAAGCAAGCATAATTTACTGGTGCTGAAAAAATTGTGAACTTTATGAACGAAGGAGAGAGGGAAAGAGCCAATCAACAAGATTTTCCCGCATCTGATCAACAAAATTCATGATTTTCTGCACCTGAATAATGAAACTTGAAATTCTTCCACCCTGATTGACCAAATTTGTGCCTTTTTACTAAACGAATCGACAAAATTAGCAATTTTTAGAAGCTGATAGAGAAAATTTACGATTTTTCCGCACCTGATCAACAAAATTCGTAATTTTATGAAGATGATCGACGAAATTTGCGATTTTTCTTCACATGATCGACGAAATTCTTTATTTTTTTCCCGCACCAGATCGACGAAATTCTCGATTTTTCGACGCCTAATCGGTAATATTTTCGATTTTTCGGCGCCTGATCGAGGAAATTCGTAATTTTTCCGAACCTGGCTAACAAAATTCCCAATTTTATGAGGCCGATCGACGAAATTGTCAATTTTTACGAAGCTAGTCGACGAAAGTCGCGATTTTTCCGCACCTAAACAACGAAATTCTCGACTTTTATGACCCTGGTTGATGAAATTCGCGATTTTTCGAAGCCGATCAATGAATTTTGCGATGTTTACGAAGCCAATCCATGAAATTCGCGATTTTTCTTGGCACGATCGACGAAATTTGCGATTTTTTTCGCATGATCGTCAAAAGTTGTGATTTTTCTTCACAGGATCGACAAAACTCGCGACTTTTCTTCACAGGATCAACGAAATTCACAATTTTTCCGTGCCTGATCGATTAATTATGCGATTTTCCGCGCATGGTCGACGAAAATCGCGATTTTTCTGTGCACGATCGCCAAAATTCGCGATTTTTGCGTGCCTGATCGACAAAATACGCAATTTTTATACAACCAATCGAGAAAATTTACGCTGTTTCTGCGACTGATCAGCAAAATTCTCGTTTTTTAACTAGCCGATTGATTAAACTTCCGATTTTTAGGAAGTTGGTCGATAAATTTCGCGATTTTTACAAAATCGATCGAAAAATCGTATTTCTTCCTCGCCTGTTTGACGAAATTCGTAATTTTCCCATATCTAATCGACAAAATTCGTAACTTTTTCGAAGCCGATCGACTAAATTCGCAATTTTTACGAAGCCGATCGAAAAAATTCAAAATTTTTCCGCATCTAATCATTGAAATTCGCAATTTTTACGAAGCTGTTCGACGATATTGCGATTTTTACAAAAGCTGATCCACGAAATTTGCGATTTTCCCTCTCGTGATCAATAAAGTTCACATTTTTCCCGCGTTTGATCAACGAAATTCGCGATTTTTACAAAGCCGATCGACTAAATTCGCGATTTTTACAAAGCTGATCGACGGAATTCGTGATTTTTACAAAGCTAATCGACGAAATTCGCGATTTATCTTTGCATGATCGACAAATTTCGCGATTTTTCCGACTCCGATCGACGAAATTTGCGATTTTATTTCAGCCTGATAGACGTAATTAGCGTTTTTTCCGCGTGTGATCGACAAAATTCGAAATATTCCAGTCTCCGATCAATGAAATTTGCGATTTTTCGGAATCCGATCAATACAACTTGATTTTTCAATGTCCGATCGACGAAATGTGCGCTTTTTCCATCCTTAATTGACGAAATACGCTTTTTCCGCTTCCGACCAACGGAATTCGCGATTTTTGTATCAACTCTGACGAAATATATTTTTTTTACGCGGCAAGATGAAACTAGTGATTTCTTTCTCTTGATAAACTGACGAAATTCGTGATTGTTTCGCAGCCGATCAACGAAATTTTCAAATTTTCCGTATATCATCGCTAAATTCGCGATTTTCCCGCGTCTTATCAACGAAATTTGAGATTTTTTTTCTTTCCTGATCGACAAAATTTGCGATTTTCTTCATCCCCCAGTGATGCCGCTGGGCTTGAAAAATCCTGGGTCCCAGGGACCCAGGACTTCTAAAATTATGGGTCCCTTTTTCAAAAAAGCGGGTCCCCACTAATAAGTCATATTTTTAGACGCAAAAAATTGAACTTGTTCATTTGCAAAAGAAAAGTTAAATGCAATAATTATTGTTTTAATTAATGTATAAATAACTAAAGCCAATATTATTTTTTTAAAACTATTAAGAGATATTTACTTTACTTTTTAAAAAATAAATGTGCAAGATACAAATTATAAAATAATGCTTATTTGAGTATAGAAGATAACAAGTATCACTATTGTTCAAATTTCTTTTAAAAAGGGGTAAAACTGATTTATTGAAAAAGACATTTTTTCTAAAAAAAGAATACTTTTCAAAATAATCACAACAATCAAAAATGGATTGTGAAGCAGGAAAATCTGTTTTTGAAAGAGAAAAAAAAAAAACTTTGGAAGCAGGGAAGTTAGTTTTTGGAAAAGAAAAATTCTATCCTGTCATTAACTTTTTTTTCATACCCCTTTGACGAAAATTACATTTTAAAGCTATTTTTTCACGAAATTTGGGTTTTTTTCGCGATCTTTTACCGAAATGAGCCGGTTTTTCACGATCTTTTGACGAAATGTACTATTTTATCACGATTTTTTGATGAAAATTGCTGTTTTCGCGAATTTTTTGACAAAACTTGTCGTTTTTTCGTGATTTTTTTGAGGAAATCTGCTTTTTTGTTCGAGATTTTGTAGTAAAATTATTCATTTTTTGCGATTTTGACGAAATTTGCCGAAAGTTATTCGTTATTTCGCGATTTTTACACGAAATTTGTCTTTTTTCCGATTTTTTTATGAAATATGCCGTTTTTTCGCGATCTTTTGACGAAATGTGCCGCTTTTTTTTGCGATCTTTAGACGAAATGTGCCATTTTATCACGATTTTTTCATGAAAATTGCCGTTTTTCGCGGATTTTTAGACAAAATTTGCCATTTTATCACGATTTTTGCACGAAATATGTCGTTTTTTCGCGGTTTTTTGAGGAAATCTGCCTTTTTCGGGATTTTCTAACAAAATTAGCCATTTTTTTCGCAAAAATTTTGACGAAATTTGCCGGAAATTATTCGTTTTTTCGCGATTTTTTTTAACGAAATTTGCCTTTTTTGCGAATTTTTGACGAAAATTACGCGTCCCCCGGGACGCGTAAGCTCCATTTTTTGCGTCCCGTTCCCGATTTTTTGCGTATTTTACGCGCTATAGCGCGTCCACGGCATCCCCGATCCCCTATCAACGAAATTTGTGTTTTTTCGCGTGATAAATCGAGAGAATAATTTTTGCAATTAACAATACTTATTGCAAGTAATTTTTTTCGGGCATCATCAACAAAATCGACGCTTTTTTCTCGCCAAATCAACAAAATTCGAGATTTTTCCGTGCCTGATCGACAAAACTCACGATTTTTTCGTGCCTAATCGGGGAAGTCTTTTTTCTGAGACTCATGTACAAAATTCGCTTTTTCCCCACATTTGATCATTGAAATTGGCGATTTTTACCGTGCCGATCAACGAAATTTGCAAACCTTAAGTGTTGAAATTTTATATTTTCCCGCGGTAAATTGAAGATTTTTTCCTGCGACATACGCAAAAAATTGCAATTTTTTCCAGTTGTAAATTGACGAAACTCGCGGGCCACACGTTAACCCATGGCGGGCCACAGGTTGTGCATCCCTATTTAAACGATATATACATTATCTAAAAATTTATTATATTAGAAATTTTAATATTTAAAATAAAATGATATGAATATTAAATAAAAAAAATTCTGTATTTTTTTTTTCTGTATATGCATATATAAGTAAAATAATAATAAAATATATATTTTTTAACATAATCCTTTTAAATGGATGGTTTTCAATGTTTTCTTTTTATGATTGAAAATGGGAAATTTAAATATATATATAAAAAAAATCCATTTGAAAAAAATCGGCTGAGCTATTAGTATAATATTAAAATACAGAGTTTACGTTTGAGTTTCGCTGGAATTCGCATAATTTCTGACGACGTATCGGCCTATCACGAAAGTTTGCCTTATTCAGAATCTAGAAACAGTTTTCAATCTGCTATTGAAATTCCGATTCCGACTAAAATAAATCCTTATAGTAAATAACTGCCTAAAAAGAAAGAGAAATGTTCGATTTCACGTGGAATTATCAGTAACTTTTATTTTTCTTTAACCTTAATCCAATTTTGGAAATAGCGCTCCAAATGCCATTTTATTTTTGCTGAATGACGCGAACGGATTAAAAGCTGGATGCATTTTAAAACGTAAATACGTCTACAAATCCTTCTAAATTATACATTTAGCGTCATTGGTTAATTTTATAATCAGCTTTACGATAATGAGTCGTTCAACCCACTTCTTTTACTTGTCGTAAATGACCTATTTTAAAATAACAATTACTGTCATTAGGCAACATTGAATGAATGCCTCTGTAAACAGTGCAAGCGAGCATAGGTTTGGAAAGGTCTTGCCGAGCACGTGATTATGTTCATATTTGCGATTTTATACGCCATAAATTCGATGCTTTTATTGCTTGGAAATGCTAATAGAGCAAGAACCCGTGTCTGGCAGACCTTCGTTATTTTATAAAAGCCGAAACTTTCTCAGCGCAGTCTTCCAACCAGGGTTGGCAAGTTTCTGCCGGGGTGGTTAAAATCAGCGGTAGAAACCGGTTAAAACCGGCATGGCAGAAACTGGTTTCTGCCAGTAAGTGGCAAAAACTGGCAGAAATTAAGAAACAAAACTAAATAAGAACTTTACTCAACAATGATTCATAATTCACACTTACATTTGATATGTAAACCATTGAGCTAAAAATTGAAACATAAGATTATGAAGGTTATTCAAAGTATCAAAACGTTTAAAAATGATCATATAAATACATACCTTGCTTATTTCAAACACTAATTTTCATTCATTTAAAAAACAGAAACTTTCACAACAATAACCTGATACTGTACAAGTTTAATTATTATTATTATTGTTTACAGTTGAATTTCTATTTCTTTTAAAAATAAATTTACAAAAAATTCTGATTTAATAACAAATTACTTTTCAGATTATTTTTAAATAAATAACATAATGCAATTTCTTGTGAAAATATATAAGTAAATAATTGAAGCACAAAAAAAAAAAAAAAAAAAAAAAAAAATACATATACAAAGAAAATTTAATGAAATATCTTGTACAATTATTTTACAGTATTGAAAAAACAAAATATTTTTCTTTTCAGTGCTTTATTTAAAATAAGCATTGCATATAGTCTTTTATTTTGGTTTTTTAACTGAGATTTTAAAATAATTGTTTAAACATAAATTACATATGCATATGTAACAAAATATATATCTGTTACATTACTCAATTTTTCAAAAATCAAAATTTTTTTTTTAATTAAAACTATCCACAATATTTTATTTGTGTGCATATATTTATTCTGAATTATTTAAGGATGAACTACTTAATAAATTTAATATTACAAAAAAAAAAAAAAAAAAAAAATCAGAGATTATGTCACAGAATGTCTTTATGCCAGTTGTTGCCAGTTTCTGCCGGTTAAAACCGGTAATAACCACTTTCTGCCACTGGCACGGCAGAAACCACTTTCTGCCGGCAAAAACCCAACCCTGCTTCCAACAAAGATAGGAACGATGGGTAATTATGAAATTTGGATCATGGTAGCTTTGGCAGTGACCAGGGAGCAAAGGTGTAAAAAATAGCAACTTACTTTCGTCATTTTATAAAGTGTAATTTTTTTATATTTCCTTTGGAATGATGTTAGAAATCACGTCCTCCATTGGCAGACACTTCCTGTGGTTCCAACCCACGGCCGACAACCACTAAACTTCAATAATAGGAAATTCTACTTTCATCATTTTATAAAAGCTGAATTTTATATATGTTATTTGGGTAACTACCAGAACATATTTCCTCAGTTGGCAGACAGTTTTGGTGGTTCCAACCCCCGGCCGACAGACATATACAGCGGCTTCTCAATACACTAGAGTGTGCGCGAAACAGACATTTTCCCCGTTTTCCCTTGGGTCGGAAATTGGCGACTGTTATTTGAGGTTGTTGCATGTAATTCTACGGTTGTTGACATTTTGAAGAAAGACCACAATGAAAGAAAAAAAAATGTAATTTAACGAATTAGAACGACTATTTTGAAAATGATATTTTCAAAGACTAAAATTTTAAAGACTTAAAAAGGAATTCTATACTTAATAATAATAATAAACATAATTTTTAGGATGATCATAACGAGTCATATATTATGTACGCCATGCATTAAATATTAATATTCCTAGACCATAAATAAAAAAAAACCAGTAGTTTATTGTTATAAACTTTAACTGTTTAAAATGTGCATTTTTATTTGATGGAGTTAATCAGGCTGACTGCCTCCTATTACATATGACATGGATTAAACATTAATATTCCTGGGCACATCATATAAAAATTTTAAATGAAATTTCAGTTTTACATTTTTTTGAACTGCAAATTTTTGAACTTCTAAACATTGCACAGTTTAAATTTTTACACCGTTGCATAAAGAAAAAAGTGCACTTTTAAATGAAATTCGTCAGAAATTTTTATGAGAATTTGTTTTCAAACTATTATTATTATTTAAAGTTTTTATTACTTTTTTGTCATTGTGGCAACAGAAGTATTCCAATTTTGGACATTAAACATGGACCAATCAGAAAACGAATAAAATGCGGAATTCAGCCAATAAAAACATTCAGATATACTTCGGATTTCCCAATTCTCTACCCTACCGAGGATAACAACTATTTTCGAAATAACTAAAAATCAGTTATTTATTTATGAGTATTAATGAACGTTAAATTAGAATTCTCTCCAAGCTTGGAAACAATTATCGCCAAATATGGAAATATATCGCCAAATTTGAAGACAAAAATTAAGAAATCATAAATATTGCCGATTTGGCTATAGTTTACTAATTTGACGTAATTAAAATTCAGTATTTACGAAATTTCCTTTTATAGGGTTCGTAGCTTTTCATCTACTTAAAATTTCAGTAAAATTTTAATAAGATAAAAATCAAGCATTAAAGAATTTTTATGAACTCATCTAATCGAGTCGTAAAAGAAGCTATATTTAACAAACACAGCGAATATGAAAGCTACTTAATGCCCCTGATACATGCCGAAATTGCTCTTTTATTATGTACTTATTTATCAAAAAAATGCATGTTTATAATTTTTTTGATTATGATTTCCCTTTTAATACTTGTTTTAAAAATAAATGAAATACAGGGTGTCCGAGAAAGATCCGTACAACTTCAAAAAATTATCGAAAAAGAAACAATAGGGTTACGGCGCAACTAATTAGTACATTAGATAGACTATCTCAAAAAGTTTTTTTTCCCTATAACTTAAGTTATTACCTTAGGAAATTTCTACATGAGATCCTTTCGTAGCACGAATAATATCAAGACGATATTCCAATTCCATCCACGACCGTTTCAGCATGCTAACATCAACAGTTAGTTACAGCTGTTTGGATGTTTTGCTTTAATTCTTCGAGGCTGTTAACTTGCGTTCGGTATACAGTATCTTTAACATAACCCCAAAAGAAAAAATCCAGTGGTGTTAGGTCAGGAGTTCCACACTACCCGTTGTCATAAATTTGTGATACCACTTACGAATGCTTGACCGAGATGGTGGCGATTCACCATACGTCGTTCGATAATTCCGTTATGTTTGCGTATCGGATTTTGTTTCGATAAACCACGCAACACACTGAGTTTTCTTCACGCGATCCGCCATTGAAATAACTAAAATGCTTTAATATTCCTTTGCATGACATGTAGCACCATCTATGGTCAAAAAAATACTGCAGAAAAAAACTTTTTGAGTTATTCTATCTAATGTCCTAATTAGTTTCGCTGTTACCCTACTGTTTCTTTTTCAATAAATTTTTGAAGTTGTACGGATCTTTCTCGGACACCCTGTACATTAGAAAATAATGTTTTAGGTATTTTATGAACTTTATTTTTAATATCCACTTCAATACAAAATATTCACAATATATATTCATACATAGTGTTAAAAAATCCAATGGAAAAATAGTTTAATTCTATTCATAGCTAATAATACGTGGTGTCCCAAAAATGGCATCCAAACTCTTGGCATCCAATTCCTTTATAAATCTTTAAAATTTTAGTCTTTGAAAATATAATTTTCCAAACAGTCGTTCTAATTTGTTAAATTACATTTTTTTCTTTCATTGTGGTCTTTTTTCAAAATGTCAACAACCGTAGAATTACATGCAACAACCTCAAATAACTGTCGCCAATTCCAAGGGAAAAGGGGGAAAATGTCCGCTTCGCGCCGCTATACAGAGACTCTAGTGTATTGAGAAGCCGCCGTATATGTCTGTCGGCCGGGGGTTGGAACCACCAAAACTGTCTGCCAACTGAGGAAATATCTTCTGGTAGTTACCCAAGTAACATATATAAAATTCAGCTTTTATAAAATGACGAAAGTAGAATTTCCTATTATTGAAGTTTAGTGGTTGTCGGCCGGGGTTGGAACCACAGGAAGTGTCTGCCAATGGAGGACGTAATTTCTAACATCATTCCAAAGGAAATATCGAAAAATTACGCTTTATAAAATGACGAAAGTAAGTTGTTATTTTTTACACCTTTGCTCCCTGGTCACTGCCAAAGCCACCATGATACAAATTTCATAATTACCGATCGTTCCTATCTCTGTTGGAAGATTGCGCTGAGAAAGTTTCAGCTTTTATAGAATAACGAAGGTCTGCCAGTCACGGGCTCTTAGACTATAAGAAAAAATATTTATTTCTATATTTTTAGTTTTTGTACTGAAGCTGCCTACAATTCAATTGCAATGCATTTTCAATATAGACCAAGAGATTACAACACAGACAATCACCTCATCGAATTCACGGATGAAAATCTAGGATTAGTTAATTCTTGATTCACACATTAAAAAGCAATCGGTCTGCCAAGTAGTATATTTGGTGGAAAACATCTTAAAACTCTTTTAATGGCTGACTCGTAGGTTTATCATTGTGCTTTCTTGCACTCAAAAATATGAAGACATAGAGGATTGGAAGCAAGAAAACATAATGGTAAACCTACAAGTCAACCGCTAAAATCGGGTTTTCAGGTGTTTTCCACCAAAACACGATTTGGCAGACTGATTGCGTTTTAATATGCGAATCAAGATATGACACATTCTAGATTTACATCCGTGAACTCGATGAGGTGATTGTTTGTGCTGCTGCCTCACGATCTCGCAAATAAATTTCTAAAGATCAGAGTTAATCCCTTCGTAACGAGTGACACCTATAAGTGTTGTCTAGGCTGTACCAAATTCTTGAATTTGAACACCGCTATTATTAAAAAGTAATTTCTGTCTTACTTAATCTCATAATTTCTGCGATTAAATAAGACAAAGTTCTTTTTATAAAGACTCATTTTAAAATATTAAATAAAAGTATGCAAAACATTTGATGCGAAGGGCATGGGTGCAAGTTTGAAATTTTGCCAAGACTGAAAATATTTTGAATTACCCCCCCCCCCCCCCCCCACCGAGTGAACAAATATACGCGTGCATGATTCATGTTTTTTTCATGACCGTTTGACGAAATTCGCTTTTCCCACGATCTTTTGACAAAAATTCGTGACTTTTTCGCGATCCTTTGACAAATATTCGCTACTTTTTCGCGATCTTTTGAAGAAAATTCGCGACTTTTTCGCGATCTTTTGAAGAAAATTCGCGATTTTTTCGCTATTCTTTGGCAAAAAATCGTGTTTTTCCGCAATTCTGAAAAAATAGCGTTTTTCCTGGTATCATTTGACGAAAATCGCATCTTTTTCGCGATTCTTTGAAAGAGACTGCGCCATTTTCGCGATCCTTCGACAGAAATCGCAGTTTTTTTGCTATTCTTTGACAAAAAACGCGTCTTTTTTGCGATCTTTTGTCAGAAAAAGTGCTTTTTTCCGCGATCTTTTGACAAAAATCACGCATTTTCAGTAATCTTTTGAAAAAAAATCGTGTCTTTTTTTTACGATCTTTTCGACGAAAAACAGATTTTCTTCGATATTTTGACAAAAATCGTAGTTTCTCTGCAATTTTGACAGAAATAGCGTTTTTTCCACGATCATTTGAGAAAAATCGCGTCTTTTCTGCGATTCCTCGACAGATTCTTTGACGGAAATAACGTTTTTCTTGAGATCCGTCGACAGTAATCACGTTTATTCCGCAATTTTTTTGACAAAAAACGCGTCCTTTTGATAGAAATAACGCTCTTTTCCGCGATCATTTGACAAAAATCACGTTTTATTCATAAAATTTTGACGAAAAATTGTGTCTTTTTTAGCGATCTTAAAACGCGTCATTTTCCCGATCGTTTTTCATCGTCGGAGATTTTTCCATCCCGCTTCCGTCCTCGGGAATTTTTAAAAGACGGAAATCCGTCCTGTGGACGGAAAACTTGCACCCATGGCGAAGGGTTTTAAATCGGTTTGTTATCAATAGAAGTAGGTTTTCACTAAATATTAAAATGTCCACCATAGTTTTTTTTTTTCCTTTTTCTTCTTTATCTAGTTATACACTTGTCAGATGATTTTACTGCGAGTTAAATATTTATGTTACTTATTAAAGTAACATTAATATCCATTTTAGTCGCATTTATTTTAGTCTGTTAGATTTTTTTTTTTTGATATGTACAATGCATTGCATGTCATAAAGAAACTTGTATATAACGTAATCCCGCTTAAAACAGGAGAATTTTTCGTTTTAGACACAGCGCCGTGCGAAAGGGGGCTATCGCCCCGGGCGCGGAAATTTAGGGGGCACCAAATTTATACTATCAACGTCATTTTTGGCCTGTCACAAGAAAAAATTGGGGGTTGGGGGGAGCCAAATTGCCACTTTGCCCTGGGCGCAGTTTTCTCTTCTCACGCTCCTGTCCAGACATAAGGAATTTTAATACCACATAAATGCACCAGTTTTTAATCAATCAATATTAATCAAATTTTTTGACAATAACGTTTTGTTTTTATAATTTAAATGAAAAAATAAAAATAAAATTGCATTTAATTATTTTCAAATGAAATATTTCGAAACTTATGCGTTTTCAATATTATTAAATGAAAATAAATAATTTGCCCCTGAAAAGGTTTAGTTAAAATGGGAAAACAAAGGAAAATTTTTTTTCCCGGTCTTTACATTTAATTTCCATGTGTTTTACTGTATTTCAATGACGAGAAATTTAAGAATAGGCACTCCATTACCCAAAATTCTAAAATTAATGCAATTTTTTCCCCTAAATTTAATAGCCGACTATTATAAGGAAAAATAAAAAATATTTGAAAGTACGTTTCTAGAAACGAGCTATATTTTAATATATATATACATTGCAATTTCATGTGCATGGAATACCCCACTCCTCCCCATGGCCGCAGAGAGAATACGTGTCTCTGTGCTGATTAAAGTGCAGTGAATGCCTGATCTTCTGCAATTTGAAAATAAAATTGGTTAATTTCTTTTTAAAAAGACATGCATATTTATTCAAAATTTAGTCATCACTTAATTAACAAAATATAAAGTAGTTAGCTGTGGTAAAAAGCCATTTGGCCCTACACCAACTTTTAACTAACGAAGGGCTCTCTTGATCTAAGGGCTTGTATTTAGTCAGCTTAACCCTACCACTTATGATGGTTTATTTAGTAGCTGGAATTATTTTATTTTTAATACATTTACTTAGCGCTGTAGAAAAATATTCACATACACGACTTGTAGAACTTGAGTTAACTATTTAATACTTCACTTGTTAATCAGGCAACTTTTAAAATTTGATGTAAATGTTTCACATTTTTTGCTGTTTATTTTATTCTTTTTTGGTGAGGGGAGGCGGTAATTTGTGCTAGAATTCCCCCCAGCGCCCCCAGCTTCTTTGACGATCGAAAAACTGACATAATCCATGTTTTATTTCAACCATTCTGTTTTACTTCGGAATTCTGTGTGTAGATGGCGCTCCCTGTCGTTCATTTCGTTTTCCCTTTTTCACGTGTATTCTGGAATGAATTCAAGGAAATATTATTTTTTATTTTAGCACCTCGCACATCAGCCAGGAAATGAAACGGAATAACCGTGCTACGTAATAAACTGCTGAAACAGTGACTCTCTTCTGGGATTAAGTCGTCAGTCATATGTTCGCTGATAACAGAATATTTTTTTAAAAATTAAAACAGTGAATTATTAATTGCAAGGGCATATTTTATCAGTGATAACATAATATTTCTTGTTAAGTCAGTTAAAACGATGAATTATTAATTGCAAGGACATATTTTATCTTTGATAAGGTAATTTTTCATGCTAGTAAAAATTATGAGTTAAGTTGCAAAAACATAAATCGAAACTATAGTATGTTAGTAAAGCAATTAAAAGTTCTGTATTGAGTCAAAAAGTGCGTGCACAGGGGGAGGGGAAGTTCTCAAGGCGTACATTTGCCCTATTTTTAGTTAAGCAAATTTTAAAAGGCCCCTATTGTAGGAATATATTTGCACAAGGTTTATGCAGGTACAAATCAATCTGTCTGTACGAATCTATTTGTACCCAACTTAACAATTTATAGGCACACTCCTGAAGTCAAATCACCCATTAAAATGAAACACTAAACATATAACACTGACGGAAAGGCCGATCTATTCTAAACTCAATATTTCTATGAATATGTGGGCACTTTGTAAAAAAGGGAGAAAAAAAAAACATTTTTTTCGAAAGTTAATTTATTCAGTAAGTGAAGCGGTCAATCACAATTTAGCAGGATCACGTTTTCCCCTTAAATAATGCTTTTTCTTTTAAAGTAAAAATTATTTTGTATCTATAGCTACCTTCTCTCGTTTCGAATGTTAACTTTTTCAAGATTATTTTAAACCTTTATCATTGCATTACTGCTTACCCGGAGCATAAAGCAATTGAATACCCCCTTTTTTATGTTTAAAATGTATCATCATTTAGCTGCAAATGAAATAAATAATAATTTCTGTTAAATATGAGACATACAAATTTGGAAGAAAAATGATGCATACCTAACAACTATCGTGTGTAAGGACAAAAATAGTTGAAAAAACGTTGAATTCAGGCAATGATAAACACATTATGAGTTTCTCTTTCTGTCTGTTTCCTATGAGCATTTCTTTCGCACTAGGACTGCTTTTAATTTAAAAATGATTTTAGGATGTTCTGTTTCTTTTTTCCCTTGCTTTTATTTAAATATAAATTATATTTCTCTTATGTTTTCATACACTGTTGACAAAATGGGAGAGAATTAGGGTAGTGTGAAAAAAAGGTTCGCGGCGACTCGCGTCGTTCGAAGAGACGCGACCCATGATAAGTCAAAACAAACACCTTTAAGCTATAACACGGCAACTACAACATTATTATTTTCTTAAATCGTAATTACAATTCCAAACAACAGCTAACTGTTTGGGAGAGGCATGCGACTGGTGCGTTCCAGTTCTCAAACCGCATGGCATAACATTCTTTTTTTCACCATCTGATCCTGTATCCATCAAACCGACCAGTAGACATAGTGACGGTTCAAGCGCCATTGGCCGCACCAAAAGAGGGATCGGATGGCAGCTCTTTTCCGGCGGTCAAATGAGAGCTAATGCCTTCCAAGAAATTATTTATTAAACTGGTTTCACATTTGGAAAAAAAAAAAATAATAATAAAGAAGGAGCAGCAGCAGAATATAGGCGCGAAGCTGGTTCGTCGGGTTCTACTTCGGAGACAGATGTCAAAGTCTGGTTTATTTTATTTCAAAGGTTATTGATGTCAAGAAAATTGCGTTTTATTGATCATTGCTGTGCAGTTAGCATATTTTAATTTCGTCGTGTTAGAAATTAAATAAACAGAACATTTTTTTTATTCCATTGAAGGTCTGTTGATCTCTAATTTTTGGGGGGATTATGGATGCATAGATGCATCTTCAAAAGGTGTATACTGATTTTTATTTTGGTACTAGTAATAAATAAAAGTGCTTATTTAATTAAAACATTTTTTGATTGTCCAAGTAAAAACTATTTTGAAAAAAAGTGGTGCCGACCGATCAGGGCTTTAGCTAGAGGAGGGGGGGGGGGTCTCGGATTCTCTCCTATTTTGAGTCTCCCCTTGAAAATATTCCAAGGTCACTAAAGCAATTTCCTTTCCGAAAACCCAAATATTATTCCATTCAAAAATCTAATTTAGTTTTGAGGTCCTTTCACGGTTTTGCAAAAATGGTAAATTGTAAATAAAATAAGTGTTTCAACATTCGCTCATCCTATTTGCACATATGAAGCTAACATGGCGTTTAATTTTGTACTAGTTACACACTCGAATTTTTCATCATCCTGTTTTTTTCTTAACATAAAATGAAGTTATTATAACAGTTTAATACGTAACATAGTACCTACAATGTGAGTGTGCCCTAATTTTTTTTTCTGCGGTAGAGACAGAGAGAGCAAATATGACCCCCATCCCATTTCTAGTTACGGCTCTGCAACCGAATAAAATTCATGTATGGGGAAAGTCTCGGAGAAGTTAAGGAAATTGTAGTGTAGGTTCTTTAACTATTAGAATAAGATTTTTAACTAAACAGTTCATTTCTTGCATCATTTTTATGTTAGCAGCTTTCTTTCCCCCTGGCATCGCTAGTTAGGTTACCGGACAAGCTATCGTGGGAAGAAATCAAGAATCTCTTCAGCAGATATCTTTTCGTACCCGTTTATTGGATGATTCATGTTTTTTATATTTCTCCCTCAATTTTTTTACACTCGCAAAAAAGTGTTTTCAGAGCTTTCGCCTCTTAAGGTTTGACTGCTAAGTACCTCGTTGCCCGTATGAATTCGATACCGCGTGCGAGACTCGACCATGGATTGACAACTCTCGAAGCACTTCCGAATCAGCGAGTTCCCTACCAAATTATCCTGCCGCTCTTCCCTTCGGGTTTTTAAGTTGATATAGATTTTCATTTGTCTGCCTGCTGTTGGATTCCCAGATAAAACCTTCAGCACAGCACACACAACCCCACGGGTTATTTTCTCTAATGATTTGGCTTCCCCTTCTTTTACTCTCAGAAAAACATGCTTGATTTATCAGATTTCGGATAATTCTCAACCTCCCACAACCCCTTTTTAACCCTTCCTGTTTTTAGAAAATAATGCACTCTCATTCACAGTGCTCTTTCATTTTTAATTTTTCATCAGTGAGTCATTTCTTCCTTTTTAATATTTTTCAACAAAGTTGTAAAGTGTTTATGAAATCGATTTGTCTATCTATCTTTGCTCTAACATGCGTAAAGATAGTCCAAGGTAAAGTCCTTTATTTGGTCGGGTTACCTTTTTTTTTTTTTTTTTTTTTTTAAATCTGCACTCTATCCTCCTGGGTCAGGTTGGCGCTATAGTTTTCCGTTCAGATTTGGGTTCGGTTCAGGTTGGGTTGACTCTTATTGTTTTCGGGTTCGGATAGGATTTTAATTATTGCTGGTCAAGTTCGGGTTTACTCGAATTTCAAAAATGTCCAAAATATTTTTTCAGGCTTAAAAATCTAAATGCTATAAGACCTTCGTAAATGCTTTACTCCCGAAAAGCGGACCACTCTTTTAAGGGTGTATTTCGATTCAAACTGCTTATTTTCCTATTTATTTTTTAATTCATTTTTGCTCTCAAATGCATCAAACTGGCCAATTGTCTTATTCAGAAAGTACACAAGGTGCCGTGATGGTCGATTCTTTGATAAATGCAAAAAATATTGCAAAAAAGAGCAATCGAAAACGGTATTTTGAACCGATTTTTTCGAAGCGGAAGAACTGGGAACGAAAAAAAAAAGGGTCGTACTAAGAAGATAATTGTTAATAAATCAAATTCTAATGAATTGAACGCAAAATGACATCACATGGCACCTTATACGTCTCTTCAAAAATCACCTCAGCAAATTTTAATTTTCTACTTTAAAAAATGTGCTTGAAATTGTATCTGAAAATTTTGAGCTATTGAAGGTGGAAAACCGTTTTTTCGAATACACCCTTAAGCGAACATTTTTTTAATTTCTAACGTAACATTTATGGGTGATTCTACGATAAGAGGTAATTTGTACGGCAATCCGTTTAAAACAGATTTTTTATTCTATATTTTGCTATTTGTTCCAATGAATCGCATCATCTTAATATACTTTATTAAATAACATCACGATTGAATGCCTAATTTAAACACGTTTTTCTGAAATTTCTTACAAAGTCTAAAAAGTCTCCTCCCCTGGCATGTCCCCTTGCCGGTTTCAATTTAACTTTCAAACAATACATATATTTTTTCCGCCAGATGCTTAGCTAAAGTATGTTTAATTGGAATTTAAGTAATTATACTTACGTATTATAAAATAAAAAATAAAATAATTTTGTTAATTTCAAATAATTTTTAAGATTAACTTTTGTCCCGCTTTTTTTGTGTCTCTCCCCTGTCACATTTCGTTCCGCTGAAACAAATATAAATTCAAGTATGGCTATATTGGAAGTAGTGCTTAAGGACATCTATTGGCTTGAAGTTAGCAATACTAAACGCACAAGCCATTTAAGCGTCACCATTTTTAGTTGTTGCGACGCGACCCTGTTTTGTAGTGGTTTCGCACAGTGATTGTGTATCTCCCCTGGTAAGTCATAAAACTTATAATATTCATTTAATTCAATTGCAATTACTGCTCTAATTAAACAATACGGTAATACTTAAAGTGAAATACACAATTAAACGAAAAACTAATTCAGTCAGTTAAAAAGTTTGAATTTACACGAAAATGTCTCTCCCCTGCCGTATTTTCCCTGGCACGATAACTGCCAGGGGAGCGAGTCACTGACCAGAAAAAGTCATAAAATATGTATAAAGTGACTTGCCCTTATATGAAAAAGTAAATAAACGGGACAAAAATCATAATTTAAAGGTTTTTGATCAAACTCAAACTTTTCTTTTTGGCCGAATTCTCCATGTTTTTGAACCTCTTATCGTAGAATCACCCTTATATATTTGAACGCTTATACCTCTGTATAGCGCACCTCTCTATCTACACAAATATAACACGTATGTATGTATAAACTGTCACAAATATGTTTATTTTTGTGTTTATCGAAAAGGAAATGTTGAGGGTGTTTTATATCTTGAACGAAGAAAATAATTTTTAGAGAAAGAACTATATATGATCACATTTCTTATACACATTTTATTTCTCATGCAGTAAATGGAGTCTTACTCATTCATATCCAAATATGTATTTATTTTCCTCTGAAACATAGATGTGCCAAAACTTTTGTGAAAATCACAATAACATGACGGACAAAAAGCTATGTATGGCCCCGCCTCCAAGAATTCTAGTGTAAAACCTCAGAGAGAAAATTAGTTTCGTTCCGAGTAGAAAAAAGAAAATCGGGACAGACCGGCCCGATGTTTTTCTGTTCAGCGATCCCGAGGTGTCCGCTATTCAGAGGTTTTACTATATTTGAATATTAAAGAATACGAGAATAAAGCAATAGATTTGTTCATTCTTAGTAAAAAATAAAAATATTAGAGGTAAAATTTTAGATTATTTTGCATAATAGCACTAAAAAAATATTTCCTTTCCTTTCATTACAGGTTCAGGTCGGGTTGTGGGTCGTCGAAAATTCCTTTTTCGAATTAATCTGATTGCGGGTCGATGATTTTGTTTTTGTCGGGTTCGTGTTGGATTGTGGGTTGACATCAAACGGAATTTTCGGGTTCGGATCGGATACTACCGGACCTTTTTTAAAAAATCCAGTACACTGATCGTCCTTGCAGCGCTGCAATTCTATTAACCCCTTCCCCCTATCTTTTAGTATCTTTTTAGAAATATTTTATGGTTTGATAAAAATCTTTGCTTTTGTTGAAGTATGAATACTTTTCAAATATTTTAATTTGGTGTTTTTAATTAATTTCTCAACTAGTTATTAGAAATTTAAAATTCTGAATTCCAGGTGCACCAGGAGAGGTTTTCGACTATCTTCACAAAAATTTCAGCTTCGTACATGTTGCAGATTTCACTAGCCATCGCGCGCACACAGAGCAAAACTTTCATTTTTTAGTTAGTATAGATTTTCTGCTCCCATGGGTCGCAAGATATAAAACTAATGCAGCCAACCTTCGGTCCTTCGTTCTCTGAATTCATGTGTACTCATGCACTTTTACTACATACTGCCGATCGAGGAGGTGCACCGACCAACGCACATCACTCCCTTTGATATCATGAACTCTCTTGAACGTGTGATGATACGACGGCAAAACCAGAAGACAACGAGATTTTACTGCACAGCTCATGAATCGTATCTCAGAGTTCTCTTGGAGTTCCGGGTTTGCAGAACACTCATATGAGCGCCTGCTCTGAAAGCTTAACCTTATTTTTTCAAATGTGTTTTTACTTTACTAATGCTTCCGCTTGTGAGAATCCATTTAGACGATCACTTGACCTTTGGCTGTGATCATAGCATTAGATATCTCTATTGAACGTCGAAGGCCCCCTTGGATCCCAAGGTATCCAAATTCTATTGTGTCTCTCTGTAAAGCAATACTAAATGCTATACAAGCTATTTTTAATAGGACATATCGCTAATCTCAGTAAATCATGCTCATTTCATGGCAATCCAAATATACTTGCATTTTTAAGAGTGCGGACCAGCAGAATTTTTTCAACTGTGTTGAACGTGTCAATTTTAACTGAGAAACAAATAAAAATTTGAGAAATATGTATTGGTTTTAAAGTCTATTTTTGTTTGGGATGTATGTTTGCTTTCTCTTATCGTCAATTTATCTGTTTGACATATTTATTTATCTTGGGGCGAATTTCAGATAATCTGAATTTCTCTGTTATTGTTCTGCGTCATCGTTTTGTCTGTGTTGTTTTTTTTTTTTTTTTTTTTTTTTTTTTTCACTCTAAAAATGATAATGGGGATGTTGCAAAGATATTTTGCGTCCTAAAATTATTGCTTTTGATTTTTGTTTACACATTTTCTTTAACATCGCAGTCGTAATGTTTGCTTTATTCCTATGTATGAAACTTAAATCATTGAACTTTATAATATCTAGATAAAAATATACCTCCTTTAGCGATTAGGCTGTTTTTTATGTACTCCGGCTTATCTGAATGACATAAGATATAAATATATATTGCTGGAATTGGAATACCTTATATAAACTCCAGAAAAAATAAATACCATTATATCATTGTTTCCATAACTACAGATCGCGGAATGATCCGAAAAAATGTTATCATTTGTGTCTGTTCTCAAAAAATATATTAAAAAACACGATGGTATTACATTTGTAACCCGTCAAAAACCGCACAATTGTAGATGGAGTTCGCATGTTCATAATGTTATTAGGGTAAATTTTATCGCAGCGCGTGTGCTGACGGGTTGAAATAAAAAATCATGAAGAAAATAAAGATATCTCTTTCTGAGATCTATTTCCAATGTCCTCGAAAAAAAAAACTGATTTCTTTCTAAAGAAATCCAACCCTGACTCAAATGTGCCACCACCAACATCGATACATACCTGGCGTTGTCTAGCAAGTGATTGGCGTACCCTATCAAAGATTCCAGATGTCTCATCAATGAGACACCAGCTGACTCGGATAAGGATCTCATTGGCAAGCCTTTCAGTCGGTGCTGCAAATGCTCGTGAAACACTTGCAATCTTCTAAAAAGTACGCCAGTCACTTGCTAGACGCTGCCCAGTGGCACATTTGAGCACTTGCTGCAATTGTTTATGTCAATAAAACGCTCGTTTTCTTTTTCTCCGCATTTCTTGTTTTTCGCCAATATTTTTTTCATTTCCGGTCAAATTGCTGTGCCAAAATTGCTTCTTTAAATATATTTTACCCATAGAAGTATCAATAAATGATACTTCTATGATACTTCTTGATAGTTCTATGATTTTACCTTCCTTTACTGTTTGACCTGTGAATTCGAGGAGTCCCTGTAGAGAGATACTCCTCTCTCTTCTCCCAAATCAAAAGGGGAAAAAAAGTGTTGCCTTATGGTCGCTCATGGATCAGAAATACAAGACGTCAATGTGGTCGCTCGACCAGTCAAGAGTGTATTCGAAAAAGTATTTTTCCGCCCTCAACAGCTGGAAATTTTCTGAGACATTTTCAGACTCATTTTTGAGAATGTGTAAGAGGCCGTGTGATATCATTCAGCATTTTTTGATATTTTCTACATTTTTCAAAAAATCGACAAACACAACACATTATGTAGTCTCTAAATGAGAGAATTTGCCAGTTTGATGCATTTGAGAACAAAAATGAATGTAAAAATTATTGGGAAAATAAGCAGTTTGGACTGAAATAATCCCTTAACTCTTTCGGGTAATGGATGCATATATGCGTCCACAAAGAAGCTTAAGCCATACCACTAAATAAAAAATATAAAATTTGCCTTATTTCACACATTTTCTTGATTGATATGATAAATTAATTTTTTTGTCAAAAAGTGGTATCAGCCGAATAAAATTCATGTAAAATATGCTGGTCGCGAACGGGTTAATTTATGCATTAACTGTATAAAAATAGGTACGTTCGAATTATTTTGTCTTGCATATTTATTTTCGAAATATGTCAGCCGTGCATTCGTGTCATGACGTCTTCAGATATCAGGTAAATAAATCTTCCTGAACATTTCATTTTTCATAAAATATTCTCAAAAATAAATAGCTTTAAAGTGGACCTGTTATAAGATAGCTATAGTCATTTATCATTTTTTGTTCAGTTGCGGAAATTTGAATTTTCTATCTCCTGATTCTGTCAGCGGCATGGCTGGAATTTTCTGTATCATGATTATAATATCAGCAGGCATGGCGTGAATTTCCGCCTCTTCTATTTGCGATATTCAACGCTTTGCTTTGAACTCGGTATCATGTCGAATTAGTTTAGCGATTAATTACCTAAGGCGTTATTGTGTAATAATGGTGCCATCGTTAATTGCAAGTATTGTTAAAAGCCATGTTTTAAAAAACTTTGTGCATAATAATGATGTTGTGTATGAAGATGTGTATGTAATTTGTAGTGAATTTTTATTATCTCGTGTTCAATTTCAAAAACTGTTTTGTTTTCAGTGGAGGGGAGAAAAGTCTATAAACCGAAAGAAAAAAAAATGTTTGGGTTGCCAAGGAAACAATTAAAATTTTAATTAGTTTTTATCACCATCCCGTTTTTTGGGTTATCTTAAATTGCGATTTTATCGCATTGTGGTTCTCACAGTTTCTCATCAAAATATTTAAATCGAATGCTGTCATTTGTAATGTTCTCTGTTAAAAGCGTTTGTTATTTTAATAGCTGTTAACCTCAAAATTTGTTATAACTGCTCAAAAGCATTGAAACTTGTTAAATAATTTTCGCTTGCATAAATTGCTCATTGTATATATTTATTATTTATTTAAATATTAATGTCATATTATATATTTAATTTTTTTTAAAATATAAGATAGAACTCTTTGCTTTATGCCATAGCATTTTGTACCGAAACATTTTTTTTCCTAAATATTATTTTTCTTAAAGCGTTACCAATATGTTAAACTTGAAATTTAATGGCCAGTAATAATAAATTTTGAAATTATCGATTTGAAATTTGTGAATTTTATAGTGTTCCTGATGATAAAAAATTTCAAAATGTTGATTTCAAATTTGTAGATTTCATAGCATTCCTTATAAATGTTTTAGCAAATTCTTCATCAGTGGAAAGTTTTCCAATTTGATCCAATTCAGAATAAAGGTATCTTTTAATATCGCAAATATTTTTGCTTGTAATGAGAGTTTGAATTCAAAGTAATTTTTTTAAATTATTCATTTTTGGTTAATTTAATAGTACTTAACTTAACAACTTTCACTTATTATATAAAATTAGATTTGTAACAAAAGTTTAAAAAATTGAAAATAGTTCATATTTATAAAAATGCAATTGCTTAACTTTAGAAAATGTTATATTGTTAAATGTTAAAGTAACAAATATTAAACTAAGTACCAGAATTAAAATAATTGCAAACCTTTCTAAATGTTGTATTAAATAATGTTAAATAATATTTTGATAAACTCTTTCATATGTTGTAAAATTTATCATTTAGTAAAATAAAGCTTAATCAATTTTCAGTCAAAAATGAGTTTTGACCACTGATGGTCAAAACTTACTTGACTAAAGAAGTTAAAACAGTTTTTTCCCCGCTATAGAATTACCCTCTAGAAAAAAGTACTACAGTCCTGTTTATGATGTTCTTTGCTGAAAAGTTTCTTATTTAAAAATAATTTGTTATTGTTTGATACTATTTAAAAGGATTAAGGTTTTCAGCTATTATTCATTCAGAATATTATAATGAGGTGGGAGGGGGAGCGAGAATATTTCAGCTAATACGTTGTTCTTTCATTTCTTTCTTTTTTACTTGTCATTTTTTCATACCTATAAGTTAGAACTATTAGAATTGAGGGTTAATCACAAAATGTGTGCGATTAAACTAATTGAAGATTTCTATGTGAAAATGGCGGTGCTCAAAAATTTTTTAGCTTATACATTGTTTGCTTCTTGACGAAAAATGATAGTTTTGTTATAGTATTCTATTATGAATGTATTGAAAAGTATTTTATAATCTGTTTGACGCATTATTTTCCCCTCTTTCTATATAATTTACGTCATTAATGACCACCCATTGGCCGAAGAAACTGTGTAACACATGATAGGGGGTGTTGTTCACTAATCTAAAATCTTTATTATTATTATTATTATTATTATTATTATTATCTTATTATAGTTTCATTGCAAATGCAGAATTTGTTTTTGTTTTTTATATATAAGCTTCTATAACATTTATTTTTAATGTTAATAAATTTGGTTCAGCATTGTTGGGTCGCAAATAAGTTCTGTTTTTCTGCAAATTGACACTGAAAATTCTGCTACAAGGATTATTATTCATTTATTTCCATGTAAAACAATTTTAATGATTATTAAATATTTTGCCATTAAGAGGGCAACAGCACTTGCGAAATCACTGGTTAAACATACACTTAAAAAAAGTTAAAGGGTACACAAAACAACTAATATTAGTGTATCTTTTTTTTTTTTTTGTAAATACGAAACAAATTTCTTTTCTTCCTTTATTATCTTTTGTGATAGTCTAACATTGTAACTAAACTATAAATAGATTTTATGGCAAATAATTATTATTTTTAAACTCTAAAAAACTGTTTGGATTAGTCAATTTATTCCAGACTAATCAAAAAAGGAAACAAATAGTATGGCATGCTTAAAAAAGCAATTACATTTTTAATCGTGTTTTTATCTCCGTCCCGTTTTAAATAGTTATCTTAAATTTCGATTTAATCTCGTTGCGGGGTTTCAATAGTTTCTCATCAAAATATTTAAATTGAGTTGCGATCATTATAATGTTCTTTGTTTAAAAGTTCTTTGTTTGAAAAGTTTTGCCCATCATATTATTTAAAAACTTTTTTTTTTTTTTTCTTCAGCGATTCTTCATTCTGATAATTCTAATTATTCAGGATTTTGTAAAGGAAAAAATAGTTTAGATAATACATTGTTTGTTTCTTCTTTATCTTTTTTTTTTCCACTTTAAACTGTAAATTAAAGAAAGAAAAAATATAAGTATGCGTCCATCACACCGTTTTGCAGTTTACGATTCGCCATTGTTTATTACAATTAGCTTGTGTTCTCTGTTATATTTATTCTCTTAATAACTTCCTCACTCCTATGTCGCCCCAAAGAGGACAAAAAAAAAAAAAAAAAAAAAAAAAAAAACCTTTAAATCAATTTAATTGCTTAGACCTTTATATATATAAATTTTTGCATGTTATGAGTCCAGCAGCAGATTTTTTTTAAACTGTCTTCAACACAAGTAAAAATTTTAAACTGTCTGTAGAACTTAAAGACAAAATCTCTCTTTTTCGCCCTTCGCATTACATTATATGCACTCAAACCTCCCAAGTATTTGTGATTAACATTAAATGAAAGTACTTTAAAAAATAAGTTACTTTTATCTCAAGAATTTTTACACTGTCATACATTGTCTGAAAGATGAAAAAATCCACTCTCGGCATTGTTTTCTTTTTTTTTTTTTTTCCACCCCTATTGACGAAATAAGCAATTTTCGCGATCTTTTGGCAAAATTTGCCATTTTCGCTATTTTTTGGCTTGTTGTTTTTTGCGGTGTTTCGACGAAATTTGTCGTTTCTAATAGAGATGCACCGAATAGTGATTTGGCCGAATACCGAATATTCGGCCGACAGCTAAACCGAATACCGAATATTCGGCTAGCCGAATAGTAATTGTTTGACCGAATACCTAATATTCGGCCAGTCGAATAGTAACTATTCGGCCGAATACCGAATATTCGGCTTTCCAAATACTTTTTATATTTCAAAGTTTAAAGGTATTAAAATGTTCTTTTTTAAAACAATTTTACATAATATTTAATAAGAGAAACTTATATTTTGATAAACAAGAGCTTTTTATAAGAACATTCAGTATTGAAAAAAAAAATCTGCCTTTTTTTTTTTTTTTTTTTTTTTATCTAAGAAGCATAATTATGAGACTTTTTCAATTAGTAAAATTTTAAATTTAATTTCTTCTACGAATTGAAACAAACATTTTGAAATAAAAGAGAAATAATGAAAAAATAGTTGAAGAAAAACTGTACAGTCTCATATTTGTTCTTTTTAAATAACTCAAGGCAGATTTTTTTCAATGTAAAGTATAAATACTTTCAACTTAATTCTGAATAAAGGAATGTCTAGCTCATAGTTCTTTTCTTATGAATAGTGGCATTATCCATCCTTCCCATCATATCATATTTTACAGAAATCAAAGCATGTGAGTTGAAAATATAGTTATGGTACCTTATTTATTTTTAATGCAACAAACGAAAACGCAAGTTTGACCTAGAGTGAGATGAAATGCAATGCATTTATGATTCAATAAGTTGATTATGGTTTCATAAACAAAAAATTGTCTGCCTTGATAGCTATTACTAATCTCAAAAGTTTTCCTTTCTTGTTTAAGGATTTTTGGGAAAAGCAAGAAACAGATTATTTACTAAATAGAATTTAAGAACCTGCATCTGCACTCGCATCATTTATTCCTAAGGAGAATCCTAATAAATCATAATTTTAATCCTTCTCATGGTTAATTTTCTTAAGTTAAACTTTACAAACAGCAAATACATAATGTAAAAGCATTCTTTATTATTTAAATATGATTTTATTTCTAATTATTTTAAATATATTAATAAATTGACAGTTAAAAGTAGAAATTGGGAAAAGTTTTTTAAAATGTGTTTTAAAAGGTTTTATTAAGTATTGGATTCGGCCAATCCGAATATTCGGCATGCCGAATAGTTTCATATTTGGCCAAGCCGAATGTTAGGCTTAACCGAATAGTTTGATATTCGGCCTAACCGAATATTCGGTAACATGGTCGAATAAACCGAATACCGAATATTTGGTACATCCCTAGTTTCTAAGCGAAGTTTTGACTAAGTTTTACCATTTCCTAGCGATTTTTTTTTTACAAAATTTGACGTTTATTCGCGATTCTTTTGCAAAATTTGTCGTTTTTTCGCGATCCTTTGACAAATTTTGAGTTTTTTTACATACTGTACAAAATTTGCTTTCTTGCGATCTTTTGACGAATTTTGCGGTTTTTTTCGCGATCTTTTGACAAAATTTATCGTATTTTCGCCATTTTTTGACGAGATTTCACGGTTTTTTTGCGATTTTTTTGACGAAATTTGCTGATTATTCGCGATTTGTTTAGAATTTCTTTTTTGGGGGGAGGAGGGGCGGAGAGGAGATTTTTTGTCAGTTTCCTTTTTGGGATCTCTTGGCGACTTTTGATGTTTTTTTCGCAATTTTTTTTTATGAAATATGGCGATTTATCACAATCCATTGACGAAATCGCCCCACCAGTGGCCGAGAAGTTCTGATATCGCAACTGGTAGATGGCAGATGCTGGGTTCGAACCCAATCGCAGCCGTCAGCCTAACTGTTCTGAGTTTTCGTGATTTTCTTCGAACCTTGCGTAAATACGGGTTAGGTTCCCTTAGAAAGACCCCCCCCCCCACGAAGGGCACTCTCCCCCAGTGCCTATATCCCTCGAGTAGATAATCGGCCGACACAAAATAAACCAAACCAAATCATTGACGAAATTCACTTTTTTTCCCCAGTACTTCGATAAAATTTGCTTTTTCGCGATCTTTTGGCAAAATTTGTCGATTTCTCATGATTTTTTGACGAAATTTCTTGTGTTTTCGCAATCTGTTTACAAAATTTGTCTTTGTCGAAATTTACCGTTTTTTAGAGATTTTTAACGAAATTTGCCGTTTTTTCGAGATTCTTTAACGAAATTAGCGCTTCTTTGCGATCTTTTGACTAAATTCGCGTTTTTTTCGTGACACCTGGAAAAAAATTTGCGTTTTATCGCAATCATTTGACAAAATTCGTTGTTTTCTCTCGACCTCTTGACAAAATTTACAGTTTTTTCGCGATCTGTTTGCAAAATTTGCCTTTTTTCTAGATTTTTTTTTAACGAAATTAGATATTTTTTCGTGATCTTTTGGAGAAATATGCTGTTTTTGCGCAATCCTCTGACAAAATTCGTTTTCCCCGATATTTATGGCGAAATTAGCTATTTTAATTCGAACGATTGACGAAATTTATTTTTCTTGGTGACCATTTTTGAATTTCGCGATGCATTTTACGTGCGAATTTTCGGTTTTATGAATGATTTTTTAAATAATTTTTTAAAATGACTGCCTTAATTTTTCCGAAAATTCGGAACAGCATCGTTTCTGATTTATGGTCGTGAATCGGAGCTTCGTCAATCACATGTGGTGCGCGTTACCATGACTCATAGTAAATAACTTCTAGCAAGCTTTTTTTTTTTTTTTTTCTAAATTTTAAAAGTTGAAAAATTGACTGCAAGAGCTCTCAAGAATCTGCGACATGCATTGCAGCGTTGCACCGATTTTGCACTCGGGGTCATGAGTATCCATCAATATGTAGATTGATAAATTTTTTGGAGGCGTTGTATAATAATTTAAAACTAATTTTTATCGTCCCATTTAATGTTAATTTCAGGATTGAGGCGGTTATATTTATTTTCTCAATCCCTTTTATTTATTTTCTCCAATTCATCGTTGTCATACCCAATGTACTAAATTCTCCATATTTAATTTTCATATAATAACACAATTTTAAGGGTTATTGAAAATTTTACTATTAAGATTTTTTGGGGGGAGAAGGGGGAGGTTATAAATTTTTGCTTTTATGCTGAGTTTAGACAAGATTATTCAAGAGTTTAGACATAGAATAATTCACCACTTATTCATTTAAAACATTTACAAGAATCGGTAGAGATAGATTAACTGAATTCATAAATAGTACTTTTTAGCTATCTTGAAAAGTGTTAAAAGAAGACATGTCCTCTAAGAAACCAATCAATTTTTTTATCACCTTTCCTTCTTCGGGTTATGTTTTGCGATTTTATCGCTTTGTGAAGTCTCGGTAATTTTCCTTAATATATTTGAGAACGATTCATTTCTTTGAACTTTCTTTGTGGAAACTAATTAGAAAATTTTGTTTAGCAGCGTTTTAGGTCTTTCAAAGATTCTTTATTCTGATAATTCTTTGAATTTTGTTAGGGGAAATGCATAATAATAGCTTTTGCGTGCTTCTTTCTTTTTAGCTTATTATGTGAAATACCAAGCATTCCAATTTGGCTGTTTCCACTTCCTAGTCTGATGGCCCTGCTCTGATAGTTTCTATTGTTCAGATTTTTTTTAGCCATTTCTCCAATTTCTTATTATTTTAATTATTATTTTCACACGATTTGTTTCGACTTAACATGATCGGCACAAATTCCAACAATTTACTTTTTCAAATTACAATTGTGGGGCTACCGCATCGAAAACAAACAAGTTTAGTTAAATTTTTTGGTTTCCCCTTTTTTTTTCTTCTTTCTTTCATTTTTTTTTTTTTTTCATTTTTAATTTTAAATCCTGAAGATTGGCGAATATGCTAATGTAAATTATTGTACATTTCTAACTGACCAATTGCAATAGTATATTTTAATTTTCATGTGAAGCATTATTACTCATATAATAAACGAAACTTTTAACAATATTTGTTTTTATCCACAAATATGCTTGTAGACAGTAAAACCTGCATTAATAGACACTGCCAAATAACAGGCAGTTTTTAAATTCCCAGCACCTACATATTTATGTGCATTTTTATATCTCTGAAAAACGGACAAATCCAGTGTTCCCGAGGTGTCGTTATTCAAAAGTTTACGAAGAAATAGAAAAGTTTTTAAAAACATTTTTTAGTAACAATCTCTTTTTTGCACTACCCCCCCCCCCCCCACCTTACCTTAACCCTACCCACGGCTGGGTTTTTGCCGGTAGAAATTGGTTTCTGCCGTGCCAGTGGCAAAAAGTGGTTATAACCGGTTTTAATTGTCAACAACTGGCATAAACTCATTTTATGACATAATCTGAGATTCTTTTAGTGATATTGAAGTAATTATATATAATTTATTCGGGATAAATAATAAATAAAATATTGTGAATAGTTTTAATTTAAAAATATATAAATTAGTATTAGAATTTCATAGTTTTGAATCTTTCAAGAAGAATGGCAGATAATTGAAAATAATGAAAATGATATTAAGGACATAGCAGTTGTTAAAATTATAAATAATGTATCATGTAATTATATATCATGATTTATAAAGAGTTAGATACTTGTTACAAATGATAAAATCTATTGTTGTTGCTTTACTAAACTAACTAAAACTAAAAAACATAAGTGTTCCATTGCAGTTGCTCATAAAATTTGCTTATTTTTATTCAATGATGGAAATATTATGGAAACTCACAAATGCAAGATTCAAATTTCATTTAATGCAGTGCTAGCTTATTCAATTCATCTTAAATATATGAGATCAAAATTGACATTTGATCATAAAGAAAGAGCAAGAAAATTTCTTTTTGATATTCATCTCAATTTTTTGCCTTACATAATAACCCCCATAGCAAAATAAACTTCTTTCTCAGAAACATATTTCCCCAAGGAAGTCCTGGAAGATATCATGACTTCTGTGGGTGATTGCTTAAAAAAAAAAAGGGGGGGGGGCGAAAATGAACATTTTTTAAATTTTACATCCTCAGTGACATTACCAGCAAGTAATGCTGGTCTTGAAAGAATATTTTTGAACTTTTCTTTCATTCAGAACAAAAAAAAAAAAAAAAAAAAAGTCTAGGTTGAGAAAGGTTAGCAAAATTAATAATATACATTATAGAATGCTCTTAGTATATTGTTACTTTTTCCTCAAAAATGAGTTAGTTCTTTCAGTATTGTAAACAGGATTGGGGTTTTGGACGCCCAAAACCGGTTTTGGACAGGACACGTGGGTTTTACTGTCCAAAACTGTATTAAAGTGTCCAAAACTGTATTAAAGTGTACAAAACTGTACTAAAGTGTACAAAACTGTACTAAAGTGTCCAAAACCTTAAAAAAAAAATCCACATTTCACCACTGCACACTTATTAAACATATGAATAAATATCTCACAATATATTTTACTAACATTTTATTTAATTCTTTGGTAAATGAAAAAAAGTTCAAACTTTTCTAATATCTCTGCAGCATAAAAAGTTCTGTTACTGTTAAATTTGTGCAATAATAATAAGCAATTCTTTATAATACTACATATGTAGTTGAGAGGGGATGCTTTTATTTCCATTTTTTTGAAAGAAAAGGCTACAAAGAAATTTCTTTTAAATAATGTTTCATTGTAAATTATCTTTTCTAGATTATTGGATAATAAAAGAAAACAAATATTTAATTTAAAATCTAGAAGAATTTTTTTTTTTTCTGGGTTTATAAACCTTTTTATTTGTTCCTCCAGTTTCTTTCATATTTATATTTCATGTCATGTTTTCAAAGCCAAAGTATGTAGCATTTTTATTAAATTAAATTTCATTTTGATTTAATCTAATTCTTGTGAAGTTTCTATTTCTTGAGTTAAATAGTATTGTTACAATAATATTTTTATATAATATAGTGTCATAATAATAGTCAATATCTAAATATCTCATAATCAAATTAAATCAATTCTTTTTATTTATACTATTTATTTCTTAACATGCACATATTGTCAGCAGTGAGCTGATTTAATCAGTATGCTAAACGTGACTTTTTATTTAACAGTTATTTTCAGTAATAACTCTTGGGAATTTCAATAACAGAATCGGAATGCATTCTTCATAAAACTATTAGTACTTCAATTAACTACTATTATTTAAGTGAATAACATTAAAATTATTACATATAATTAAATTTAGTATCGTTTTTATGCAATCACATTGTTGCATATGGTAATTATGTTGTTAATATTTTTGTATTGTAATCATTTTGCCAATTGCACAAACTTTAAGCATTGTTCTAAAAAATACAATTTTACTATAAAATATAGTTTTGGACAGCAGGGTTTTGGACAGTACGGTTTAAACCATGGATTTTACCGTGGTTTAAACCATTGTGTCCAAAACCTTGCCAACCCTGATTGTAAAATAATTGTACAAGATATCCCATTTAAGTTTTTTTCTGTTATTTTTGTGTTACAATTATTTAATTATATATTTTTAAAAAGACCCACCTCTTTGTATGTAGTAGTAGATAATTTTTAATGTATTGCAGTGTATTATTTATTTTAAAATACTCTGAAAAATATTGTTAAAATATCATAGAATTTTTTATACATTTCTTTTTTTGTATAACTTTTAAATAGAAATTCAACCGTGAACAATAATATCAATACTCAAACTTGTGCAGCATTAGATTGGCTGCTAAGAAAATTTCTGTTTTCTAGTGACAGACAATTATTATACAAACCAAGGCTTCACTCGATCTTACAGGCTATAACAGTTGCGCGGAATACAATAGGAGAGAAGGAATCAAAACATAGTTCCGGCTGCGGCCGCTGCTAGAATTTGGCACTGCATGCCCACCTCAGTCAACACCGGCGTCAAGGCGTCAAATTCGAATGAAGCCTTGTTTGAACTTGTTTACGTCTGCTATTAGCTTTTACAAATGATTTAGTGTTAAGTTTAGTATTATTTATTTTATTTTTATGATAAAGATGGTATATTATTGTGTACCATATTGCCGCTCATCATCTAGGAATAAAGAAGGTGTTTCGTTTCACCAGTTTCCTGCAAATTCGGATCTATTTAAAGAGTGGCTGAAAGTTATTTCCCGGGATAATTTTACGGTAAATAATAAATCGCCATCATCTGTAGTATGTGGTAAACATTTCAAGCAAGAGGATTTTATTCCTGGATTGAAAATAAAAAAACTAGTCTCGAATGCAGTGCCTTCCATTTTTGAAAACTATCCGTCATATAAAATTCCTACATTGAAAAGCAGACGGCAGTTGATTCGTAATGACACTACTGCGGAAATAAATAATTCTAAAAGACCCTACAGTGTGAAAGCTGAAAGCTGAACTCAATAATAAGCGTCAAAAATTAATGAAGGATTCAAATTCTTATACAGAAACTCAAGAAACCTCCACTAATGATATAAATAGACCATGAAGCAGAAAAGTCATATCAAAATAAATCAGGAAAGACCAGTTTTTCAACAGACATCGAAGCAAATTTTTATAAAGACATAATCAGTATTAAATTTGTTAATTAGATTAAAATTGATAAAGGTTATGATACAGATGATGTTAAATACAGTGAATTTCAAAGAGCATCTGTAGTTTTTTGTTTCCTGAGTTTTTTTAAAAAGCAAGAAATTTGAAGATTGAAAGAAAGATAGAAAAAAAAACGAAGTGTAAATTGTTTAAACTAAATATCATTTATTTATTTTTCTATGAGAAGGCAATAACAAATTGCTAATAGTCCTTATACAGTAGACTCCCTCAAATCCACACAGCTTGGGACCAGAGGTTGTGCGGATTTTAGAATTTTGCGGATTTCTGGTCATTGCTTTGTTTACATTTTTTAAACAGTAATTTGAGTGCAATTAATAGTGCAATCGGAACTATAATGAATGCTTATAATATTATAAAATATTAAAATATGTAATAAACTAAAATAATAAAAATTTAGATAATTTTTTAAATGATTAAAGTTCTAATGGCAAAGGTCAAGTTAATAATCAATAGTGTTTGATTAAATATTCATTATAAAGATTAAATGTATTTTTCCAAAATTATTCAACAAAACTAGCCTCATAAAAATACATTACTAATTCACATCAAAATCATAAAATAAGGTTTTTTTCAATTTTAGTCAGGGTTAATAACTAAAAAATCTTAAATGAATGTATAAATATATTTGGTAAAAAGATTGTGAATACCAGTGATATCAGCAATATCTTTAATTTTTTCTGAAAAAAATTAATCTTCCTTTATGAAAAAAATATGAATTAAGTATTATTAAGAAAATTACAAATTAAAAAATATATGGAATTGATACAAAACTTAAAAAAAAAAAAAAAAAAAAAAAAAAAAATTGTCCCAATATCCAAACTGAAAGTTTCATTGTTTACATCCATAAAATATGTGCGGATTTTAGAGAGTTGCGGATTTGACGGAGTCTACTGTATATAAGATAACTAAAAAAATTTGGATTGAAAATAGTAAATAAATATTTCTAATGCTTAATTGTTCTTTGAAAATAAATGGAGCAAAACTCTTCAAACATATAAAATTTTGTGCTTAGATTGTTTTTAATTGTCATTTAATAAGATAAAAAGATGTCATTTAATACGCAGAGTTTGTTCCAGTTTTGCCCTTTAAATCGTACGGATGAGGTGAGCAATCAGCGCCATCTATCGATTTCTTTGACACTTTAATGATTCCAGCGAAAACGGTTGTTTGTTAAGGCCGTATAGCGCGTGACAGATCGAGTTCGGCCGTGATACAAACAAAGTACATTTATATGATCCTTTTGAAACTTTTTGCTACTTTAAATAACATTCATAATCTTAATTTTAATTTAACTAAATTTTTTATACATTAAATACATATGTGAATTATGAATCATTGCAGGTTAAAGTTCTTACTAGCATTATTTCTTAGTTTCTGCCATGCCCATTTTAACCGGTTATAACCGCCGGTTTAAACCACCCCGGCAGAAACTTGCTTCCTCTGCCACTACCCCAGGCAATAAGGGGAGGGGGAGGAAATGCTGTATCAAGTATAAAAAAAATACCAAGCTAATGAAATCGTTTTAAGGTATCCGAACACCTTTAAAGCGTAATTTTTAATCGAAATATCGATTTTTAATTTATGCAATAGTATTAAAATCAACTCTTTTATCTGTGGAATACTGTTTAAATTGTGTTTATATCTTAATTATAACCAAAATTACAGTCGTTTAAAGTAACAGCTTTTGAATTGTGTTTAAAAGTTATTTTTAGCTTATTTTTAAAATGAAGTTTTTCAGATTTTTAACCATACGCAAAATATCATGAAAGAAAAAATTATGCATGAAATGCTGCGAAAATTTCTGTATTTCTTTTACTAATGTTTTTTGAAGGAACAGATTAAACTCATGATAATATATTAAATAATTTTATACTTACACTGTTATAAATGACAAACTTGACAAATTTTGTGAATTTTTCTTTACATTAGTACTTTAACTGCCATATCATCTGAGATAGCGATGCGAATGTAATGTGTGTAGTCTAAATCCTAAAGAAAGTTATTTTGTTCATTATGCAATTTACAAATTAACAATACATTGTATTATTTTTGAGTTATTAGGTCACGTCTGGCGGAAATGTCGATTTTTGACATAATTTTGAATATTTTTCTCTTTAAAAAATTATTTCCGGTCAATTGCTAAAATTTTTATCTTTTTTCGAAAGTTTTAAGGTCATAAAAATGTTATAAATGTTATCAAAAATGAATAACAAGAGAAAATTTCAAAAATTTTAAAAAATCGTTTCCGAAGGTGTGTAAAGTATTTTAAGTATTATCAGGATTCGATAACTTTTTTCAGAGTGCATTTTCACACTCTTTCATATAACTTCAATTTGATTTTTGTATGTAAAGAAGTTGTTTTTTAATAGTTTTTTTTTTACTCTCGATTATGCTAGAATTATTTAAAAAAAAAAAAAAATTATGTACATTGGTGTGTTTTCGATGTAAACGCAACATTTAAATAGCTTACACTAGGGGTGCACAACCTTTTCAAGTGAAGGGCCACTTAGAAATATGTCTGAGTGGTCGAGGGCCACATCAATAATAAGGAAATAATTCGATTTAAAGGAGGTGATCTGTGGCCTATAATCGAATAAAAAATATAATTTTAGAGGGGAATGGCGGGGGGGGGGGGTGTTACCCCTTTAAGTTTACTTACCCAGTCAAAAAATTTAATTCACATGGTAAGGATATATCAGCAGATTTTAGTATATAGATAACAGATGTTTCAAGTTTTATTTTCAGGATGTAAAAATATTCTTTGACTTTTTTCAGGAGAGTAAATTTTGTTTTATTAAAAGTGCTAAAAAAAAAAGCATAAATTGCTGGTACCGAAAAAAATCTGAACTTTATGAATGAAAGAGAGAGAAGGAGCCGATCAACAAGAATTTTCGTGCCTGAAAAACAAAATTCCTATTTTCTGTGCCCGATTAACGAAATTTGTAATTCTTCCACGCCTGATCGACCAAATTTGCACATTTTACAAAAGCAATCGACAAAATTTGCAATTTTTATGAAGCTGAACGAGAAAATTTGCATCATTTTCTCGCCTGATCAACAAGATTCGCAATTTTTATAAAACCGATCGAGAAAATGCAGGATTTTATCGCACCTGATCAAAAAATTCGCTATTTTTACAAAGCTGATTGACGAAATTGGTGATTTTTCCTCACATGATCAACGAAATTCGCGATTTTTTCCGCACATGATCGACGAGTTTCGCGATTTTTCCGCACCTGAACAATAAAATTCATTATTATTGATTATTACTAAGCAAATCTACGAAATTCTCGATTTTTCTTCACATGATCGGCGAAATTCGCGATTTTTCCGCATCTGATCGGCGAAATTTGCAATTTTTCAACACTTGATCGACAAAATTCGCGATTTTTCCGAACCTCGTTGACAAAAACACGATTTTTCTGAAGCCGTTTGACGAAATTAGCTATTTTTCAGCGCCTGATCGACGAAATTCGCGATTTTTACGAAACCGATCAATGACATTCACGATTTTTCTTTGCATGATCGACAAAATTCGCGATTTTCCTTCGCAGGATCGACGAAATAGACGACTTTTCTACGCATAATCGGCAAAATTCACAATTTTTCGAGCCTGATCGACAAAATTCGCAATTTTTACGAAAGCGATCGAAAAAATTCAGGATCTTTCCGCTCCTGATCAACAAAATTCGAAATTTTTACGAAGCTGATCGATGAAAATCACAACTTTTCCTTGCATAATCAACAAAATTCGTTTTTTTACAAAATTGATCAACGATATCCGCGATTTTTCAAAGCTGATTTACGAAATTCGCGATTTTTCCTAGCACGATCAATAACATTCACAATTTTTTCGAGACTAATCAACAAAATTCGTGAATGTCCCGCGCCTGACCAACGAAATTCGCAATTTTTATGCATACAATCGACAAAATTCGAAAATCATGATTTCTACAAAGCCATTCGACGAAATTAGCGATTTTTCTCGCTTGATCGACAAATTTCGCGATTTTCCACAGCCGATCGAGGAAATTTGCAATTTTTCCTGTCCCAATGGAGGAAATTTGAGATTTTATTAGTGCCTAATCGACGTAATTGGCAATTTTTACGCGAGTGATCAACAAAATTCGCAATTCCCGTCTCCGATCAACGAAATTTGCAATTTTCTGGAATACGATCTACAACACGCGCGATTTTCGGTGTCCGATCGATGAAATGTGCACTTTTTCCACCTTTAATTCAAGAAATACGCATTTTTCGCGCCAGATCAACGAAATTCCCAATTTTTGTACTAACCGACGAAATCTGCATTTTTTTGTGCGGGAAGATGAAACTCGCGATTTTCTCTCACTGGATAAATTGATAAAATTCACGATTATTTCGCAGCCTATTAACTAAATTTTCATTTTTTCCTCGCGTCATCGATAAATTCGCGATTTCCCCGTGATTTTTATCAACGAAATTTGCAATTTTTTCGTCCTTGCCTGATCCACGATATTCGCGTTTTTTTTTTTTTTTTTTTTTTTTTTTTTCATGCGGTAAACTGAGAAAACATGCAATATTTTTTTTGCAACCGATGAATTTAATTTGCAATTTTTTCGAGCATCATCTAGAAAATTGACGATTTTTTCTTGCCTGATCAACGAAATGTGCGATTTTTTGCGTAAGACCCACAAAATTCACGATTTTTCTATTCCTGATCGACAAAACTTGCGATTTTTCTGTGCCTGATCGGAGAAATTTGCTACTTTTTGCCTAACTTCATGGACAAAATTCGCGATTTTTCAATATCCGATGAGTGAAACTTGCCTCATCGACAAAATTCCCTTTTTTTCCGCACTTAATTAATGAAATTCGCGATTTTTCAGTACCGATCAGTGAAATTTGCGATTCTTAAGTGACGAAAATTTATATTTTCCCGTAGAAAATTGACGAAATTTACAATTTTTTCCTGTCACATATGCACAAAAATTGAAATTTTTTTCAGTTGTAAATTGACAGAGCTCGCGGGCCACACGTTAACCCATCGCGGGGCACTTTTGGCCCGCGGGCCACAGGTTGTGCATCCCTAGCTTACACACATTTTTCGAGGACATATCAATCATATTAAAACAGAATTTGGTGCATTTTCAGAAAAAATAGGTAAGACTCATCGGGGCAGCTTTTTAATTGACTGGCTTTAGTTTATCCTGAGATCGCCCACCTGTTCTTTAACAGGTTATTTTGTAATGCAAGTTTCTTTCTTTCTTTTTTTTTTTTTTTTTTTTTTTTTTCTTGCCCTGGGCTGTTATGAGACATAGCTTTTTGCGACACCTACGACAATTTTTATGGCGAACAACACCCTTGCAGACATCGCGTATAACTCGTCGTTCGCAGTTGAATAACCGACTCGTTTGTTATATATTAAAATATTAGCGAGAAACCCGAAGGCGTGTAAAAAATGACTACGACCAATTTGTGTAAAATAGTGCTTCAGAAAATGGCTGAAACAGCTGTTTAAAAGGCGAATTTTCGTTCTATTTTCGTCGTTAGTTTGAACTTAGGGCGTCGTTTACAACGCTTACGTTAAGTACTTACCTGCACCGGTTGACTGTCTGTCTTGTTAGCGGAGATTTAAGAGTTTGTTATTGAGTATATCTGTGTTTTGCTGCGCTAACACTGAGAAAAACGAATACTGTTTTTTAACATATCTTGTTATAGGTTATGCACATAAATATACTTTACAAATGTTTGGATGTCAGGATAAATATATGATAAGTGTAATTTTATGAAGAGGAGTTTATTTTTGCCTACATCGACTGTACACAGGGTTGCCGGCTTTTAGCCAGGCCAAAAAAAGCCGGCCGGCTTTTTTTGGTTTTATCCACTTAAAAAAAGCCGGCTAAAATTGAAAAAAGCCGGCTTTTATTTTTAAAGTGTTCATTTGTATTGAATCCATATTAAATTTGGATTGATTTATTTTTAACAAGCAATCGTTAAAACTGTGTTTTAGCCATAAATATAAATGTAAAAAAAAAAAAAAAGACTTGCTTTTATTAAAATTGACAAAAATGTAGGAGAAAATATATATTTTGTAAAAGTTATTCCCAGAACTGATAGAAGGTGCACAATCTAATTAATTTAAAATAAAATTTTATTCGGAACAAAAAATAGAAAACAATATTTAAAATCATTTACATGAATACGTAGAAGCAATCTTGGCCTCATATGCTATTCCCTTAAGTCTGAATGGAATCGGCTTGGCATTCTGCCAAGTGCGGACATTACAAAGCTGGTATATCAGTAATTCCCATTTATCGGGTTGCTGAATGACATCATTTTCCTCATTTGAAATTTTTCTTATTTTGCTTTAGACATTAATTTTTATCATAAATTATTTTCCGTTATTTTATTTAGATTAATATTATTCCCCAGTAAATATATTTTATTACCTCAATTAGTGCATAATTATACGCCATCATTTTGGAAAATAAATTTTTATTATATAGAGAATAGCTAAACTGAGTTGCCACCATTTTGGAGAAATATCGTAAAAAGTATTTAAAATTAAAAATAAAATATAAAAATGGAAATAAATTAAAAAATAACTAAAATGGGCACAACTACAAATAAATAGCTTTCATTTAAAAAAATAATTCTAAAAATCGATTGAGTAGAAAATTCAGGACTGATGACACGACATTTTTTAGCTTGTCTGAAAGAAATAGCATCGGAGGCTAAAAAAAACTATTTGATAGAATGGCTTTTTTTTTTTTTTTTGGCATGCAGATAATATTATTATCTAGATTATGAATTAATATATTTTAGATAGTTTAATATTTTGAGTATTTTTAATGGAAAAAAGTTGTATTTTTTAGAGTTTTTTTAAATTTTCAACTTTGAGAGATTTTTTAATACTGTTTTTATTAAGTGATAGTTATATCCTTAATTTATAATCTAGATTATGATGTTATATGCATAAAAAAAATAAATAAATAAATAAATAAATAAAAATAAGCCATTCTATCAAATAGTTTTTTTTTTTTTTTTAAATCTTGGTGTTAGTCGTCAAAAATCAAGATTTGAGAAAACACGTTGAAATTATATGGATACGGCTATGTAAGTATTAATACATAAATGCTTATAACTCCGTTAAAAATGCTAATATTTTTATGCGGTTTTTTGCATTGAGTTAAGAATTAATTGAATTAATCAAACTAGATCATAAAAAAATCTTTTTTTTTTTTTTTTAAGTTTTTAACCGCTGAGCCCCCTTAAACACAGATAAATATAATATTATAAAAACTAATATATTAAAGTTTTTTTAATATTATCCTTAATACATAAAAATATTTATTAATTAAAGTATGTTACTTTGTCATTCTTTTATTTTAAGTACTAGGCTTTTCAAATATTCTGGTGTCAACCGATTTTCTGGTAAAAAGGTTGTGCATCCCTGTTTTTATCAATCAAAAAAAAAAAAAAAAAAAAAAAAAAAAACGCAAAATGAGAAAAAAACACTAAAAATCGCATTAAAAATTCGTTAAAAATTCAAAAATTGCTGTACAAATTCCGAATAAACTTTGCTGAAAAGAGAAAAAAGTCGCTATATTGGGTTAAAAGAATGAAACCGTATTTCTTTCACTAATGGGATAAAACTGCAAAAAGAACGCTAAAAATCGCCTAAAAAATTATCAAAAAAAAAAAAAAAATCTAATCAAAAAATTGAAAATCGGGCTTCGAGGTGCAAAACTACATGTATAAAAGTACCTTTCCTCCACATTTTGTAACTCTACGTACGGCAGACTCTCCAGAACAGCGCTGACACACACACAAACTTGTCTCTTTATTATTATAGATTTTAAAAAATAGCGTTCTATTAGTTCCATTTTCCACCACCAGGTAGAGCACTCTATTCTTCAAAAACTTTATCAAAACCTACTCTGTTAAATAACCTATCAGTTGATATATAACTCGAGGGGGTAGCGGTCTTAAGCAAGGATTTAAGATAGTTTACGAAATTGCTATTCGAAAATAGTGGTACCTAAATTTTTGACATTTTAGGTAGATTTCACAAAAAAATACTACTTATTGCATTCTCAACAGCTCAAGTTTTTGATAGAACAACTATGAAAAAAATAGATGCTAAACCCAAAAATCTTTAAAAAACGTTAAAAATCGCATTAAAAATCGTTAAAATCTAAAAATCGTAACAAACACAAAATTTAGGGCATTAGGCTAAAAGTTTAAAACGATTTTCTTTTTATCAATCTCAAAAAATAACCGCAAAATGAGAAAAAACACTAAAAATCGCATTAAAAATTCGTTAAAAATTCAAAAATCGCTGTACAAATTCCGAATAAACTTTGTTGAAAAGAGAAAAAAAATTGCTATTTTGGGTTAAAAGAATGAAACCGTATTCCTTTCACTAATGGGATAAAACCGCAAAAATAACGCTAAAAATCGCCTAAAAAATTATTAAAAAAAATCTAAACAAAAAATCGAAAATTGGGCTTCGAGGTGCAAAACTACATGTAAAAAAAGTACCTTCCCTCCAAATTTTGTAACTCTACGTGCAACAGTCTCTTCAGAACAGAGCTGACAGACAAACATCCTTCTCTCTTTATTATTATAGATACATTTTTAATAAATTACTACTAAAAAAATTATAAATTTCTATTTATTTTTTCAAATAAATAAGTCTTTATAACTGCTAGGAGTCAACTGTGAAGGCATTATGTCTGAAAAATATAAATCTTGGAAAAAGAAAATGTACTCAAAAAATGTGTTTTAAACTTCTATATTTCATAGTTCTACTTATATTACACATTCTTAAGAATTATATTTAATGGAAACATGACAAAATTAGTGTTCCCTATAGATATAAAAAGGGCATGGTGCTATTCACTAAAAAGGGCACTACTGCATCATAAAAGGGCACTTTTGCAAGAAAAAAATTGTTATTGCCTTTAGAAAGGGAAAGAAGAAAGCAGCAAAATACATAATTTTTAAATATGATAAATCAAGTAACATTAATTTCAAATGATTTTATGATATAAAAATTAGAAACACAAATTAAAACATGATTGAATAGTTTCATGTTCTTTTTCTTAAAGAAATGAAAAAATTCTATCATTTTTGGGCACACAAATTTAGAAATACTACGGAATAAAAAAAATATTTATCAAAAATCTCTGGGTAGAATCAGAGGTGCATCTTACTACTTTTAAAAAGGGCAGGGTGCTGCACCCTTCAAAAATGGCCTAAAATGAACACTATCAAAATTAAACACATCAAAGCATTCATGGAAACATTGTTACAGGTCAATATGTAAAGATTAAGTTATAAAATGAACAATGTTGAAAGAGAAATTAGGAAGGATTCAATATTTGAGGAAAGTTTAATACATAATTACATAAAATTAAACAACAAAAAACGTTTTAATAAAATTTGTTGAATTAAAATTTTGAATAACTCTTTGTTATTTAAAAGTGCATATATGCCCACTTGCATGAATGAATATATTCATGCATATGCTAATTGAGAATACTGAAATAAATTGTGATATATAATATATTATGAAATCTGCATAATTCAAAATACTATTTTCAATAGTGAGAAATGGTGTTTTTTTTATATGTATGATTTTAAATGTTTATAGCGAATAAAACATGACATTTTAATAACTCTTAAAATTAGTTAAGTAATAAAACATGTAACTAAGTAACCTTTAATTTTATAAAGCAGTAAAAATGGAAAAACAAAGGTAGGATTAAAGGTCAATGTAAATCAGAAAAAGCACTTGGTATGGCCATTTTATAATTTAGCTGACATATTTGCAATTCTGACTATAAACCACTAGCAACTCCATCAATGTGTTATTCTAGTATTAATGTCTTCATTATTGAAAATTTGGGCTATAAACCAATTTCTCAAAATGAATCATAATTAAAATCCCAATGATTTTTTATATTAATAAATAAATTTATTAAACTCAAAGTAAATTAAACATCATTAAAATTAGTTAAAAGACACTTAAAAATGTGTTGCTTATAATAAAAAGGCTTCACTGTATAAAAGCCAATTATGGCCAAAAAAGGCCAATTTTGGCCAAAAAAAGCCGGCTAAAATCAATAAAAGCCAACCGGCCTGGCTTTTTTTAATTTTAGCCGGCTATTTTGCAACCCTGACTGTACATATTGAAAAAAATATGGAAGTTTTTTAAAGCTTATGGAAGTTTCTTTACATTCATACCTAATGTAATTTTCAAAATTTCTTTCCTATCATCCAAAATAAAAGTGTAATCAATAGTGAGTGTAATAGAATTTATAGTGTGTGTTATTGATTACGTGATTACAATTAAGGGTGTATTTCGATTCAAACTGCCTATTTTCCGATTTATTTTTGAACTCATTATTGCTCTCAAATACACCAAACTTTCAAAATCTCTTATTTGGAAAGTACACATGGTGCCGTAATTGTCGATTCTTTGATAAATTCAGAAAATATTGCAAAAAAAACAAAAAAAAAAAAAAACAATCAAAAACGGCATTTCGAATCGATTTTTCCCAAGCGGGAGATTTGAGAACGAAAAAAGGAGTCATACTGAGAAGATAATTGTTTATAACTCAAATTCTAATGAATTGAGCGTAAAAAAACATCACTCGGCACCTCATACGTCCCTTCAAGAATCCTCTCAGCAAATTTCATGTTTCTACGTTTAAAAATGTGTCTGAAATTGTATCTGAAAATTTCGAGCTGTTGAAGATGGAAAAGCGTTTTTTCGAATACACCCTTAAATTTAAGAATTTTAACCTATCCGCCGACTTTTCCCCCAGTTTTCCGTGTTATTCAGAAGAAATTCGTGTAGCAGATTATTAAAGAAAGTAAAAAAAAAAAAAAAAAAAAAAAAAAAAAAAAAAACACTAATTGAAATTACCATTATAAAGCCAAATATTAAAATGCATCACAGAATTGATTTACACCTTTTTGCTCACTTTCAATTTTTGGTGACTTATTTCTTATCTATCCCTCCAAGCCTCTTGAAAAGGGGTAAAATTGTAACGTTGTTTTCTCAACATTTTGTTTTAAATGTTAAAAAAATATGATTATTTCAACATTGTAAAAAAATCTATATTATAAGCATGAATGTAATCCTCCAGAATATGAATCATTCTTCAATCTATTGAAAATTCATTAAATCTATTGAGTTATAGTATTTTAAATAGTTGCTTATATTGCGGTGAAAACTGCAGCTTAGTATACGGAATATTACGTTCCAGACGCTTAGAGAGCTATATATGCAGCATAGCCATGTGGCAATTATGATTCGGTTCGTTTTTAGGTGCGTTCGTAATTATGGAAATATTTAGCACCTATAATTGTCGTTCAGTCCGTCCGTCCGTCCGCATATAAAAATGCAAAAACTACCCAACCGAATCGTTTAAAATATATAATCACAATTTTGTCGAGGCATTTGAAATTTTATAAAAATTGGATGCATAGATCAATTACAGGGTCAATCAAAAGTATTCCGTTACTTACGGTCAATGGCGGAAAATGTTTCAAATGCATTTTAATGGTGTTACACTCATTCGAATATAGTAGAATACATGAACCTATGAAGTATATATATACATTCTGTACAATCTGTGATGCAAAGAATATTTATTATCAAATTACAGAGCCACACAAAAGTATTCCACTATGTAATGTTATACGGCGAAATATTGTTTGGGTCGTGTGTTAATTATATTAAAATATTTCACAATTTATGAAAATGATATACATTGCTGAGGTGTAATAAAAGTTTCTTCCTGTATAGTTACAGGAATACAAACAAGATTTCGGCCACTAATACTACATCTGAAGTAATGTCTATTATAACAGCAAGATCTGAATATTTTTTAAACTTCGTTATCGTACGAACGCACCCCATTTGCTACGCTTCACGTGCAATTTCCAACTTGTTGAAATTAGCACCTGTCCAACTCTTTTTAGCATCCCGTCCGTCGTAATTAGTTATTAGAATTACTTGAACTGTTTGCAGTGCTGCAGTTTTCAAAATCTTTTGCTGATATGTTTATCATATATATATTTTTTAATCACCTGTAATTTTTAATCAATGCATGTTATAACGAAGTGCGAGAGTCAGAAAAGAAGCCAGTTCAGAAACCTTTCAAATGATACTTCAACCATGGTTGATCGTTTTGTATATGGGTGTAGAAAAGGGTTGCTAGCATCAGGAATAATGTTGTAGTAAAACCTCAATAACGGGCTCATCTATTTATCATACGAATTAAATATTTCCAGCTGAGTGAAAAATTGCCCATGCCGGGAATCGAACCCAAATTCTTTTCTCATCTTGTCAATGCTTTACCGTTTAAGCTAACTGGTCTAAGCTGGGTCGACAACCAGCGAGCCTTTTTCGCTCAAATAACTTTATTGCTCATAACATCTGGTCTGTCATGTAGACAGCTCAACAGAGTTATGGCCAATAAAGTTGTCTGCACGAAAAATTATCGCCGGTTGTCGGTCCTGTTAGCTTAAACGGTAAAGCATCGGCCTTATAAGCTAAGGATCTGGGTTCGATTCCCGCCCTAGGTAGTTTTTCACCCAGTTGGAAATATTCAATTCGTATGATGACTTTACCAATCAGTTTGATTGTGTTAAAATAATAGTATAGCCGTTTATAAAACATTTTTTCAGACCTCCATATATTTTTACTTTTGAATAAGCAAAGTAATTCCGAGATCCCAGGTGTCTGTTATTTCGATATTTTACTTTATTCATGTGTTTTTTACATTTGAAAAGCACATATCTCGGATAGCGAACAAATTCTACGCTTCGCAAGTGCCCGATATTCATTATATTATGATCGTGGTATTTCTTTCCTTCCTAATGTATTAGTCATGGTATTTTATTATAGTTCGCGTTATTTTGAACTGAACCGGTTTCACCGTCTTTACTTTAAAGATGTTTTCTTTCTCCCATTTTTGGTTTACTTCAAGACTTGAGGCACGTTTTAAGGGTTATTAAATATATTTTTAGAAGAATGGGCATTTTCTGTGTAAAATTTTGCGCCTACTTAACTGTCATTTGATTATTCTTAAATAGGGGAATAATTCGCAAATTACCATGTATGTAAATTACCATATGTCAGGTTTTTCTTTCTTCTACTTGAGCAGGGCAAAAGGAGGACATATGTTTTCAGAGTGATGTATTGTGTATGATCACAATGACCACATGTTTTATGATAGAATAAAAATGAAGGATCCTTAAGAAATTCTTATAATTAGAAAAAAAAGTCGCCGCTTGAGTCTGCATAATTTCAGTTGTTATGGCTAAATACAGAACAGCAACTACAAAGAAAAGAAATAATTGTAATTTAACAAATTAAATGACTATTTGAAAAATAATATTTTCATAGACTGTAATTTTAGACTTATAAATGATTTCTATATTTATAAAAAACAATATCATTTTTATGATGATCAAAAAGTATCTTACGTAATAAAAGTTATATGCTGAACATTTAGAATAACCTTAAAATTCCTAGGCCAATCATAAACAAATATTAAATGAAATTTCAGTTTAACAATTTACGGTACTGTAATTTTTTTTTAATTTCTAAACATCGCGCATTTTTAATTTTTACACTGTCGTATACAGAAAAAAAAAATTACTTTTAAAAGCAACTTGTTTAAAACATGTATTTAATTTTTTTTTTATTGAGTTAATTTTTGTAGTTTTTAATTTTTTTTTTTTTTTTTTTTTTGGGGGGGGGGGGGTCATAGTGGCAACACAACAGGGTTGTTAAATACCCGGGTTTTTTCAGAAAAAACCCAACCCACTGGGTTTTTTCAGGGTTTTTCGGGTTTTTTCAGGGTTTTTTGGGGGTTATGGGAGGTGGTTCAGAATGCTTGAAAAAAAAAAATGTACTTATTACTAAATTTAAAGTAGCTAATTGATTACAAATATATATAAATCAATGACAGTAATCAAAATTATGCTTTGCTTTTAGATAAATTGATTATTAGTAATAATTTAAATTTTTTTTTTAAATTACTAAATAATAGAATAAACCAAGTAATTCTACATGTCTACATAATTCAATTAGGATTCTAAGCATATATGGTATTTTGTTATGAGTTTCTATTGTATAACATAGAACACATTACATATCAAAGTATTTTTTCATGGGAAAAAAATTGTTTGTGTTTCTTACACATGCTACAGAGATTAACTAACAATTATTTCTTTTAAAAATTTTGATGATATAATTAGGACATTAGTAGTAGGGAAACGACAGTTTAAGCTCAGGAGCAGGTGGCACTGTGGCACCGTGCCTCCTGCTCCTCCGGCTGCCCCGCCTGCTCCTCCGGCTGCCCCTCTTGCTCCCACCGTGCCACCGCCACCCTCCTGCTCCCACCATCTCACCGCCGCCCTCCTGCGCCCCCTAGTGGAAAAAAGGAACATTCTATTCTAACAGGAGAGGTCATCGACCTTCCCTAATTAAAAATATTATCAATCACATCTCAACTCGGAATCATACTATATGATGAAGATTAAATTTATATTTGAATTTTGAACAACCGTAATTTTAATGAGTATTATTAATTAAGCGAAACAATTAAAATATCAGTTTTTAGCCATTTTATTTAGATTTATTCAACTACATGATGAGATTATCAATTTAACACAAGAAAGTTAAACATATATTTGAATTTTGCTTGATAGACATCTTAATGAGTTTCGTTAATTAAGTAAAAAACAATGGAAAATATCCAGTTTTATAGAAAAAGACTGATTTCTTACGATTTTTATCAACTATATGATCAATGTAACGACTTAAAAGTTGAAAGTTAAACATGTTTCCTAGTTTTTCAACAGCTATAGCCTTAATGAGTATCGTTAATTAAGTAAAAAAACAATGGAAATTATCAATTTTTATAGAAAAAGACTGATTTCTTACGATTTTTATCACCTTAAAAGAGAAAACTTAAACGTACATTTCAGTTTTTCAACAGCTATAACTTTAATGAGTATCGTTAATTAAGTAAAAAACAATGGAAAATATCAAGTTTTATAGAAAAAGACTGATTTCTTACGATTTTTATCAACTCAAACTTCAGAATACCAATTTGAGAGAAAGAAACTTAACCATGTATTCCAGTTTTGAACAATCATTTCCTTCACGGGCATTTTTAATTAAATAAAACAACGGAAAATATTAAATTTAACCAATTTCTTTAGAATTTTTCAACTATAATATCAACTTAAGAAAGGAAACTTAAACATTTATCTTAGTTTTTGAACAGCAATCCCTTAATGAACATTGTTAATTAAGCAAAAAACAATGGAAAATATAAATTTTAACCGATTTCTTTAGATATTTTCAACTTAAAAACGAAATTTAAACATACATTTTTAACATTCGAACAACTATTACCGGAACGAATTTTAATAATTAAGCATTTAACAAACGAAAATAGTGATTTTTTATTTATTTATTTATTTATTTTTTAAAGCAAGAAGGCCAATTGTATAAACTTTTACAGTAATTTGACATTTTAACATACTTTAAAAAACACTAGTTACATAAGATTTCAAACTTTACGTGACTAAATCTCAAGATATATTTTTCTCGAAAACAAATATAAAATACATTTTTTAAACTAATTTCCTCAATCTTACGAATTCAACAGGATTTTTACCGATGCAAACATTAGAAGTGAACAACAAATTCTCTCCCCATCTAACCTCAAAATTCCTAAAGGGGAGAATACAATGGGTTTTTCGACGTCACACTTCGTAAGGTTTTCATTCAAGAAAAATATCTTTTACGTTATAAAAGTCGTTTTCTTAGAAGGATATAAACTTGTGATTTTTGTTTTTGAACAATCACTATCTTAATAAATACTAATAATTAAGGAAAAACAATGGAAAATAATATTTTTTAAGGAAAAAGACGAATTTTATCGAATTTGATTACTTTTTATACTAGTATTTTCAAAAGTAACATGGAAACATCGATTTTTTTAACTGAAGAATTTAACGCAAGTTTTACTTTTAACAACAGAAACTTAATAAGTATCACTAATTAAACAAACAAACAAAAAAAAAACAAAATACTGATTTTCAAGAAAAGGCGAATTTTTATTCAAATTTTCAACACTTTACCTTTCTGAAATATTTATGTTATCAAATACCAAGTTATTTAAAATATAAATATTATGCTTAATGTTTAGATAGTACACATGACTAATTCCGCTTATTCTTTTCATATTATTAATTAAATTGACACCTGTTTCGCTCTACACTTTAATGATTTCTGAGTTTTTACAATACTCACCACCAATTTTCTAAGATTTTTCGATTATACATTCCTCAGAAGTACATATTCGAAATGCTACAAACACTTTACATATCTAAAAAAATATCTTTGAAGTAGCTGTGTTTAATATTTTTAACACCAATTTTCCAAGATATTCTAACATTTTCCAATTATACATTCCTCAGAAGTACATATTCGAAATGTTACAAACACTTTACATATCGAAAAAATATCATTGAAGCAACTGTATTTAATAGTTTTAACACCAATTTTCTAAGATTTTCTATCATTTTCCGATTATACATTCCTCAGAAGTACATATTCGAAATGTTACAAACACTTTACATATCGAAAAAATATCATTGAAGCAACTGTATTTAATATTTTTAACACCAATTTTCTAAGATTTTTTAATGTTTTCCGGTTATACATTCCTCAAAAGTATGTATTCTAAACAATAGAAAATATTAATTTTAAGAATAAAAAGATGAATTTAAACAAATTTTATTAGTTTTACACTATTTTTTCTCATCTCCAACACGGATATATCAATTTTAACAGAATTAAACATATATTTTAGTTTTTAACAACAAAAATGTAATAAGTATCATTAATTAAACAAAAAATAAATATCAATTTTCAAGAAAAGACAATTTTTTACACAAATTTTCAACTTTGAAATACATTTGTTTACATATATTGTTACAATATATTACTAAACTTAAACTTTTTAAAAAAGTTTGAATGTCTTTACAAAGGGTTCATATTTATATTTTTCACGTCTTGACTGCATTCGAAATCTTACAACAAAAGTATACTTTTATTATTATTATTATTCTAGAAAACCTAAAATGTCATTTCTTGCTGCTTTAGACACTTGACATATTAAAACTACTCTGAGATATTCTACCCATATAATTAATCAAATTAGGACATGATTCATCTTACACTTCAAAATTTCTGAATTTTTACAGTACTTATTTTCATCAAACTTTATTCTTGATCCTATATATTTTAACAGTACAGAATTTTAGCATCTGTTTTTATCTACTTATCAGAAACTTATTAAAACACACAACAACATTTTCCAAATATGAATATTATCTTTACAGTTTAATAATACAAAACATACACGAATACAAAGTTTAATTTTTACAAACATTTCATATTTCAAACCAAACTATTCGAAATTTTTACAACATAAGAGCAAACATTAGACGAACTTTTTAACATCAATATTGCTTAGATCTTTTCATCATAACTTTTAACTATGATAATTATCCATTTTTAGGTTGATTGTCGAAAAACTGTAACTGAAACTACATAAACTTAATGTAAAAAACCATGTTCTCACACAATTTCTTGAAAATCAACAAAGAATTGACTATTACTCCAATAGTTATCTACATCAATTTCGATTCTCGATAATATATAGGTATTTTATTATTACACACTTACATCTCTTTTCAAACGTTTATCAGAAAATAAGTCAATCAAAGTCTAGTAGTTATCACATCTATTCCCCAGAAATATTGCTATCATGCGAAACAGTAAAGAAAATTAATAGATATTTAATATTTAATAACCTCATACGTGAAATTACTGTCGAATGAGAATACTAATAATCAATAAAATCAACTATTGAACAAAAATATAGTACAGATTACCGAAAATTCAAATGTTTTCTTCTACAAAAGTTACAAAAATTAACAAATGAATGACAAGTTAGAGAAATAACTAAAAAAATTAATGAACATATTTACAAATTTATTAAAATCACACCTTTTTCTGGATTATAAACCACAATTTCTTGAAAAAATTAACACCGAATTTATCAGATTTTAATCATTGTATTACATACACTCAATAAATATTCAAAATTAATCAAAAAATAATTTTTTAGTCTCATCAATAAGCAGAAATTCTATATTAAAAGAATATTTTCATAGTAGTACTTATGAAAATGAGAGTTTACAAACTGATTTTCATAATTTTACCACATTTAAACTTAATTTTTATACATAAAACATTATTTAATCAAATTTTATACTTTCTAATTCAGTAAAATTCAATACTTTTTAGTTTTTAAACCAATACCACAATATTTATTTACATCAAACTTGATTCTTCACCTTTTATATTTCCACATTACACACGTGAGATAAATACTAACTTGGATCAGGAGTTGAAGTCAATTGATTCCATTCGATTTTCATCATGTACGCATTGCTCCTACACGAAATTTCTTACTGCTATAATCATCTAATGTATTAAAACTAATCTACTCATATTTTTAATCAATTCATCAGATGTTTCATCTCGCACTTCTGAATTATCGTGCATCAAGTTGCTTAAAATATAAATACTATCTTTATAGTTTTAATGATATATAGTATACATGGTTTATCTTGAGTTAACACTTCCATAGTATTAATCAAATTATATGTTTCATCTTGCACTTGATCTCAATGTTTTCATCTTGCATCTGAATTATCGTCCATCGAGTTTTTTAAATAATAATATATTTATAGTTTTTGATTATACATAGCATGTACAAATACAATCTTTAATTTTAACATTTCATATTTCAAATAACCTATTTCCGAAACCAAGCTATGTGAATTTTACCACAATGCTTATTATCATAGAATAATTTGTGTTTCACACTTTTCTAAAAATTATCAGATATGTACCCCTCAGAGAAATTACTATCATATGAATAAATGAAGAAAATTTAATTTATATTAAATGTACACGAAATTGATTGCAATATACATGAATTTAATAAAAATAAATAAATAAGCGATTATTTATACATTAAACCTTTACTAAATATATACTTCTTTCATTATACAGATGTTTCAACAAGATGAACCAAAACAGCAGCAAACTTCAGAAATTAATGATCCGAATGATTCATCTCTAGCACATGTAGCGTTAACGAATAACACATATGTGAGTACTTATATGAGAAATACTAGAATTCGTATATGAAACGTAATTAGAGTAAATACAAAATGATTTGTCTTACTACCTACACTTTAACAAGTGCTTTTTACCTATATTATTGAAGAGAATCCTAACTGTGTCCATTTATTTCTACTACAGATGTGCTCTATTTGCTACAAACACTTCTTAAGTAAATGGAATTTAACAGAACATACAAAAATCTATACAGGTGAAAAACCTTACACTTGGAAAGATTACCATAAATGCTGTTTTCAAGGAGACGTGAATCAAAAATGCACACATCATCATATAAAGCATCATCAGATATATGTAAACTTAGCGAAGATATTCAAAAATTAGTCAGACTTTTGTAGAATTTAGAAATAAAGGAAGATATTTAGGCTATTTATCCATCATATTTTCACAACATTTACCACAATATCTCAAACTTAAAATTTGGAAGACATACACACTGCTGAAAAGTAATTTTGTGATTCTTCTAACCAGTATGAATGTATAGATGTTATTTTGCAGTGTATTCTTTAAATGCTCACATTAAATATTCTTTTATATGCATATATCGTTGTGTTTATTTTTCTAATACCTATTACATTAATGAAATACATAACATTTTAAGTGAAATAACACTCTCACAACTTAAAAAATGCATAAGAACATACAAAAATAAACAGATGTATAAAAAAATATGCAAGTTTACAAAATATTTTCATTGTTTTCTAGAAATATTAACAAAAAATATTTACAATATGAAAAAATTGTAAAAGTGAAAAGAAAAAACATAAATGTAAAAACAAAAACCACAAAGTGAAAAACTCATAACAAAGTTTTTGAAAAAAATATTTACAACAAAATTTTTTTTACAAAAACCAAAACTTCCAAAAATATTTTTTTCAAAAAAATTTTTTTTTCAAAAACATTTTTTACAAAAATGTTTAAAAATTTTTAAAAATGTTTAATAACAAAAATTTTTCATTTTTTTAACGTTGTGATTTTCTTTTTTTTACTTTTGTAAAAACTTATTTTGAAAAAAAATTTTTTGTAAAAAATGTTTTTGAAAAAAAAATTTTTTTGAAAAAAATATTTTTGGAAGTTTTGGTTTTTGTAAAAAAAATTTTGTTGTAAATATTTTTTTCAAAAACTTTGTTATGAGTTTTTCACTTTGTGGTTTTTGTTTTTACATTTATGTTTTTTCTTTTCACTTTTACAATTTTTTCATATTGTAAATATTTTTTGTTAATATTTCTAGAAAACAATGAAAATATTTTGTAAACTTGCATATTTTTTTATACATCTGTTTATTTTTGTATGTTCTTATGCATTTTTTAAGTTGTGAGAGTGTTATTTCACTTAAAATGTTATGTATTTCATTAATGTAATAGGTATTAGAAAAATAAACACAACGATATATGCATATAAAAGAATATTTAATGTGAGCATTTAAAGAATACACTGCAAAATAACATCTATACATTCATACTGGTTAGAAGAATCACAAAATTACTTTTCAGCAGTGTGTATGTCTTCCAAATTTTAAGTTTGAGATATTGTGGTAAATGTTGTGAAAATATGATGGATAAATAGCCTAAATATCTTCCTTTATTTCTAAATTCTACAAAAGTCTGACTAATTTTTGAATATCTTCGCTAAGTTTACATATATCTGATGATGCTTTATATGATGATGTGTGCATTTTTGATTCACGTCTCCTTGAAAACAGCATTTATGGTAATCTTTCCAAGTGTAAGGTTTTTCACCTGTATAGATTTTTGTATGTTCTGTTAAATTCCATTTACTTAAGAAGTGTTTGTAGCAAATAGAGCACATCTGTAGTAGAAATAAATGGACACAGTTAGGATTCTCTTCAATAATATAGGTAAAAAGCACTTGTTAAAGTGTAGGTAGTAAGACAAATCATTTTGTATTTACTCTAATTACGTTTCATATACGAATTCTAGTATTTCTCATATAAGTACTCACATATGTGTTATTCGTTAACGCTACATGTGCTAGAGATGAATCATTCGGATCATTAATTTCTGAAGTTTGCTGCTGTTTTGGTTCATCTTGTTGAAACATCTGTATAATGAAAGAAGTATATATTTAGTAAAGGTTTAATGTATAAATAATCGCTTATTTATTTATTTTTATTAAATTCATGTATATTGCAATCAATTTCGTGTACATTTAATATAAATTAAATTTTCTTCATTTATTCATATGATAGTAATTTCTCTGAGGGGTACATATCTGATAATTTTTAGAAAAGTGTGAAACACAAATTATTCTATGATAATAAGCATTGTGGTAAAATTCACATAGCTTGGTTTCGGAAATAGGTTATTTGAAATATGAAATGTTAAAATTAAAGATTGTATTTGTACATGCTATGTATAATCAAAAACTATAAATATATTATTATTTAAAAAACTCGATGGACGATAATTCAGATGCAAGATGAAAACATTGAGATCAAGTGCAAGATGAAACATATAATTTGATTAATACTATGGAAGTGTTAACTCAAGATAAACCATGTATACTATATATCATTAAAACTATAAAGATAGTATTTATATTTTAAGCAACTTGATGCACGATAATTCAGAAGTGCGAGATGAAACATCTGATGAATTGATTAAAAATATGAGTAGATTAGTTTTAATACATTAGATGATTATAGCAGTAAGAAATTTCGTGTAGGAGCAATGCGTACATGATGAAAATCGAATGGAATCAATTGACTTCAACTCCTGATCCAAGTTAGTATTTATCTCACGTGTGTAATGTGGAAATATAAAAGGTGAAGAATCAAGTTTGATGTAAATAAATATTGTGGTATTGGTTTAAAAACTAAAAAGTATTGAATTTTACTGAATTAGAAAGTATAAAATTTGATTAAATAATGTTTTATGTATAAAAATTAAGTTTAAATGTGGTAAAATTATGAAAATCAGTTTGTAAACTCTCATTTTCATAAGTACTACTATGAAAATATTCTTTTAATATAGAATTTCTGCTTATTGATGAGACTAAAAAATTATTTTTTGATTAATTTTGAATATTTATTGAGTGTATGTAATACAATGATTAAAATCTGATAAATTCGGTGTTAATTTTTTCAAGAAATTGTGGTTTATAATCCAGAAAAAGGTGTGATTTTAATAAATTTGTAAATATGTTCATTAATTTTTTTAGTTATTTCTCTAACTTGTCATTCATTTGTTAATTTTTGTAACTTTTGTAGAAGAAAACATTTGAATTTTCGGTAATCTGTACTATATTTTTGTTCAATAGTTGATTTTATTGATTATTAGTATTCTCATTCGACAGTAATTTCACGTATGAGGTTATTAAATATTAAATATCTATTAATTTTCTTTACTGTTTCGCATGATAGCAATATTTCTGGGGAATAGATGTGATAACTACTAGACTTTGATTGACTTATTTTCTGATAAACGTTTGAAAAGAGATGTAAGTGTGTAATAATAAAATACCTATATATTATCGAGAATCGAAATTGATGTAGATAACTATTGGAGTAATAGTCAATTCTTTGTTGATTTTCAAGAAATTGTGTGAGAACATGGTTTTTTACATTAAGTTTATGTAGTTTCAGTTACAGTTTTTCGACAATCAACCTAAAAATGGATAATTATCATAGTTAAAAGTTATGATGAAAAGATCTAAGCAATATTGATGTTAAAAAGTTCGTCTAATGTTTGCTCTTATGTTGTAAAAATTTCGAATAGTTTGGTTTGAAATATGAAATGTTTGTAAAAATTAAACTTTGTATTCGTGTATGTTTTGTATTATTAAACTGTAAAGATAATATTCATATTTGGAAAATGTTGTTGTGTGTTTTAATAAGTTTCTGATAAGTAGATAAAAACAGATGCTAAAATTCTGTACTGTTAAAATATATAGGATCAAGAATAAAGTTTGATGAAAATAAGTACTGTAAAAATTCAGAAATTTTGAAGTGTAAGATGAATCATGTCCTAATTTGATTAATTATATGGGTAGAATATCTCAGAGTAGTTTTAATATGTCAAGTGTCTAAAGCAGCAAGAAATGACATTTTAGGTTTTCTAGAATAATAATAATAATAAAAGTATACTTTTGTTGTAAGATTTCGAATGCAGTCAAGACGTGAAAAATATAAATATGAACCCTTTGTAAAGACATTCAAACTTTTTTAAAAAGTTTAAGTTTAGTAATATATTGTAACAATATATGTAAACAAATGTATTTCAAAGTTGAAAATTTGTGTAAAAAATTGTCTTTTCTTGAAAATTGATATTTATTTTTTGTTTAATTAATGATACTTATTACATTTTTGTTGTTAAAAACTAAAATATATGTTTAATTCTGTTAAAATTGATATATCCGTGTTGGAGATGAGAAAAAATAGTGTAAAACTAATAAAATTTGTTTAAATTCATCTTTTTATTCTTAAAATTAATATTTTCTATTGTTTAGAATACATACTTTTGAGGAATGTATAACCGGAAAACATTAAAAAATCTTAGAAAATTGGTGTTAAAAATATTAAATACAGTTGCTTCAATGATATTTTTTCGATATGTAAAGTGTTTGTAACATTTCGAATATGTACTTCTGAGGAATGTATAATCGGAAAATGATAGAAAATCTTAGAAAATTGGTGTTAAAACTATTAAATACAGTTGCTTCAATGATATTTTTTCGATATGTAAAGTGTTTGTAACATTTCGAATATGTACTTCTGAGGAATGTATAATTGGAAAATGTTAGAATATCTTGGAAAATTGGTGTTAAAAATATTAAACACAGCTACTTCAAAGATATTTTTTTAGATATGTAAAGTGTTTGTAGCATTTCGAATATGTACTTCTGAGGAATGTATAATCGAAAAATCTTAGAAAATTGGTGGTGAGTATTGTAAAAACTCAGAAATCATTAAAGTGTAGAGCGAAACAGGTGTCAATTTAATTAATAATATGAAAAGAATAAGCGGAATTAGTCATGTGTACTATCTAAACATTAAGCATAATATTTATATTTTAAATAACTTGGTATTTGATAACATAAATATTTCAGAAAGGTAAAGTGTTGAAAATTTGAATAAAAATTCGCCTTTTCTTGAAAATCAGTATTTTGTTTTTTTTTTGTTTGTTTGTTTAATTAGTGATACTTATTAAGTTTCTGTTGTTAAAAGTAAAACTTGCGTTAAATTCTTCAGTTAAAAAAATCGATGTTTCCATGTTACTTTTGAAAATACTAGTATAAAAAGTAATCAAATTCGATAAAATTCGTCTTTTTCCTTAAAAAATATTATTTTCCATTGTTTTTCCTTAATTATTAGTATTTATTAAGATAGTGATTGTTCAAAAACAAAAATCACAAGTTTATATCCTTCTAAGAAAACGACTTTTATAACGTAAAAGATATTTTTCTTGAATGAAAACCTTACGAAGTGTGACGTCGAAAAACCCATTGTATTCTCCCCTTTAGGAATTTTGAGGTTAGATGGGGAGAGAATTTGTTGTTCACTTCTAATGTTTGCATCGGTAAAAATCCTGTTGAATTCGTAAGATTGAGGAAATTAGTTTAAAAAATGTATTTTATATTTGTTTTCGAGAAAAATATATCTTGAGATTTAGTCACGTAAAGTTTGAAATCTTATGTAACTAGTGTTTTTTAAAGTATGTTAAAATGTCAAATTACTGTAAAAGTTTATACAATTGGCCTTCTTGCTTTAAAAAATAAATAAATAAATAAATAAAAAATCACTATTTTCGTTTGTTAAATGCTTAATTATTAAAATTCGTTCCGGTAATAGTTGTTCGAATGTTAAAAATGTATGTTTAAATTTCGTTTTTAAGTTGAAAATATCTAAAGAAATCGGTTAAAATTTATATTTTCCATTGTTTTTTGCTTAATTAACAATGTTCATTAAGGGATTGCTGTTCAAAAACTAAGATAAATGTTTAAGTTTCCTTTCTTAAGTTGATATTATAGTTGAAAAATTCTAAAGAAATTGGTTAAATTTAATATTTTCCGTTGTTTTATTTAATTAAAAATGCCCGTGAAGGAAATGATTGTTCAAAACTGGAATACATGGTTAAGTTTCTTTCTCTCAAATTGGTATTCTGAAGTTTGAGTTGATAAAAATCGTAAGAAATCAGTCTTTTTCTATAAAACTTGATATTTTCCATTGTTTTTTACTTAATTAACGATACTCATTAAAGTTATAGCTGTTGAAAAACTGAAATGTACGTTTAAGTTTTCTCTTTTAAGGTGATAAAAATCGTAAGAAATCAGTCTTTTTCTATAAAAATTGATAATTTCCATTGTTTTTTTACTTAATTAACGATACTCATTAAGGCTATAGCTGTTGAAAAACTAGGAAACATGTTTAACTTTCAACTTTTAAGTCGTTACATTGATCATATAGTTGATAAAAATCGTAAGAAATCAGTCTTTTTCTATAAAACTGGATATTTTCCATTGTTTTTTACTTAATTAACGAAACTCATTAAGATGTCTATCAAGCAAAATTCAAATATATGTTTAACTTTCTTGTGTTAAATTGATAATCTCATCATGTAGTTGAATAAATCTAAATAAAATGGCTAAAAACTGATATTTTAATTGTTTCGCTTAATTAATAATACTCATTAAAATTACGGTTGTTCAAAATTCAAATATAAATTTAATCTTCATCATATAGTATGATTCCGAGTTGAGATGTGATTGATAATATTTTTAATTAGGGAAGGTCGATGACCTCTCCTGTTAGAATAGAATGTTCCTTTTTTCCACTAGGGGGCGCAGGAGGGCGGCGGTGAGATGGTGGGAGCAGGAGGGTGGCGGTGGCACGGTGGGAGCAAGAGGGGCAGCCGGAGGAGCAGGCGGGGCAGCCGGAGGAGCAGGAGGCACGGTGCCACAGTGCCACCTGCTCCTGAGCTTAAACTGTCGTTTCCCTACTACTGACATTTCTTTTCTTTGGGGTGGGAGGTGATGGTTATAAATTTTATGAGTTGTGTACTGATATTAAGAAATATATTACAATACATTATATATGTAATATAAATACATTATATATGTAATTTAAAGTTGAAATTTTGAAAAAACCCACTTGGGTTTTTTTCTGGGTTTTTTCAAGTGGGTTTTTTCAGAAAAAACCCACCCGGGTTTTTTGGGCTGGGCAAAATCATAACAACCCTGCAACACAAGTTTTTCATTTCTAGACATTAAACATGGACCAATCAGAAAATGAATGAAATAAAAAACAGAAGTGTTCCATTTTTGGGCATTAAACATAGACCAATCAGATAACGAATAAAATGAAATAATTTGAGGAATTCAACTAATAAAACCATTCAGATATACTTCAGATTTCCCAATTCTCCACTGAGACCAACTATTTTTCCAAATAGTTAAAAAACTCTAATTTATTATGACACTGCTGCATCGGGTCGTGTACAGTCACTGCTTTTACAGTATCAGTTCGCTGAGCCAACGACAACAGCTATGGTTGATATCATCAAGCGGAGATTCACATTTTTCCACTTTTTGCTACCGATTAAAAGGTTTGCCCATACATTGCTTGTACCAGGCCCGGCAAAATGAAGGTAATCTTTCAGACGGGCCAAGCCAGTAGAATTGGAACATTTTTTCAATGGACCTATGGTTGATAAACAAAATGAAAGGTGCCGGGCTGGATCAATAAAAAAAAAAAAAAAAAAAAAAAATTGTGGACTCAGGCCAGCAAGCCGTTCAATTAATGAAGGGCAAGCCAATTTTGTATTTAACCATATATATTGTCTTCAAAACGAATACGAATTCCCCCCTCTCTGGCGTTCGTATTTTTCGAATTTCTCATCTGAAAAAAAAAAAAAAAATTATTTTCTGTTTTCTGTATGTTGTTCTTCTTGAAGAATGTTTATTTTTGCCAAATTGTTTCTAAATTATAATTTTAGTTTTTCTGTTTTAAGTGATAAAACCTAAGTGAAGCAGGCGAGTTGTCAGTAAAATTTTGGATTTCTAAAAATATTTAGTCCAATAAGAAAGAAGGAAATGTTCTCCAATAAAAGGATACAGAAAACAGAAGGAAAAAATAATTTCGAGGAGAAATTTTAATAATACGGATGCATTCCAAGGCACATAGGTTTAGCATAAGAGAAGGGAATTTCCAGACTGTCTGATGAGGAGCCTTAATATGTAACATGAGTGAATATTTACTAAACAGGGATGGGATTCTTCAGACTTTAGTCTGAATTTCAGACTTTTCTTCAATTTTAAAAAGAATTTCACCAATTAAATTTTGGGGAAAATTTTATATTTTTTCCTTAGTTTTTTACTTTTGTTTTGTACTTCGATATTATAGTCCATTTTTTTTTCTGAATTCCTTTTAATGTTCTGAATTTTTATTATGTTTTCCGTAGTATTACTAATTTGTCTTTTAAAAAATACTTTAACATTTTTTATTTTTTATTATTTTTCCTTAAATCTTCATTCTTAGTGGTTGGCTTGCTGCACCTTTTAATAATCAATTATGATCACTTTAATTCCTTAAAAACTTATTTTTGATTTAAAAAAAAAAAAAAAAAAAAAAAAAAAAGAGAGAGAGAGCAGGAACGCTGTTCTATCATATACTTAATGTGGTTGCAATTATTTTGGTTCGCTGTTTCAAGAAAAGTATCACTATTTTTAAAATTATAATTAAAAAATATTCACGTCAGTGGTTTTATTAATGTTCTATATCTTGGTAAAATAGACTTTTCACTGCAGTAAATAAATAATTTCTGCCTAATTCTTTCTAACAGTTTCTTTTTAATTTGCTTAAAGCTAAATTGTATGTAATATATAAATTTTAATAGCAATTATAATATTTATTCCGCTTGAAATTCATAAGTATTATTGCTCAAATGTCGTTCGCGCAGTTTTCAGATTTTTTACTTTTTTGTCAATCTCATCCCTGACTAAAGTTAGTAACAGATGAGAAGATAAGTGTGGAAATTTGTTGCAAATAACTAAAAAAGCTTAAAAGTTAAAAAAAAAAATCTATTAAAAAAAATCCTTCAAAGAATTTTGCAATATTGCTTTCACCGTTAGGTTATTCCGTATCACACAGCTATAAAAAAAAATAAATTTTACGGAGATTCTTTTTTTCTTTCCTTTCTGCATTTTCATATTCCAGGTTCTTATTTTTTTAATATCGAAGAAAGGATTCACTTCCTAATTAGTAACACTATTTCACTTCGAATCTCACGTGAACGAAGTCGGAGGTAACAAGCTAGTTATCCAATATGCTAGGAAGTGTTGAATTTAATTGCCTTTTCTCAAATGTCATATTAATAGTTATATTTTACAAAGAAAAAAAGTCACATCACCGGCTCTTGTGTTCTGTCTCACGGCACAGCGATGATAACAAAATATTAGTGGAAGCATCCCTGTAGTCTAGTATTCCCGATCTCCGAAATTCAATTAGAGGCGTGTGCAGTCACCTTGAAACACGATTATTAATGACCGGCAGAGATTTTCAGTTCGTTTTTATTCCTCCAAAAAGAACTCGTATTTCGTCCGAACATCCGATATTATTATTCATGTGATTAATTTATGACTAATGACCGCTGAACTGACCACAGAAGACTTGTTTTCCCATGATGGATGGTGTAGTCCAACTTCTGTGGCTTGAAGTAATGTTTGAAATGTTCAGACGACGTTCAACATTATTATTTAGGATTGATCTAATACATTGGATATATTTTTTAATTTGCATACCTGATGAATTATCGTTGTATACCTGAACTAGAGTCCTGCATCGGATCAGGTAACCCGATATTACCCGACACCGACAAGCGTTTCGGGTCTGATTGACTGGATTTTTAGACAACAAAAATCTGTATTTTTTTTTTTTTTTTTTTTTTTTTAAAGGTGAAAAAAACTATCTTAATGACGTAGGTATGTTTTTTTTTTAAACAAAAGATGAAATTTTTCTTTCAAATATAGATTCTTTTTCCATAATATTGAAATATGAATTGCTCTCTCTCTCTCTCTCTCTCTGTGCGTGTATGTGTGTATTTATATTTAGAACTTATTGTTGATTAAACTTATTTATTATCTAAAAATTAATATCATTTTTGAAAAGATTAAATGAAAAAAAAAATCTTTTGAAAAGCCAAAACATTAGAAAATTTATTCGCGTGGTTCAAAATATTAGAAAATTTCACATTAATTATCCTTTAATTATCACCAATTCATAAATGGTGGCATCATTGATTAAATTCAGACGATTTTATTTAAAATCAGTATTCTTTCTGCAGTTTGTTTTTTCTTCTTAAAATGGGTTTTAATTTTCGGAATTTGCGCAATTTTGCGGAAAAAATTCTGGTTTGAATCGACATCTTGTCTGTTGATCTGTGTCGAATTTCACTACTGGTCGTTCTTCCAGAAATTTTGGATTCTCTGGGGATGCATCCTACTCGAGTTGGATTCTAACCCTTTGCCGCAATGTTAGTTTAATTAGATCTATGGTCGGAAATGACCCTAATTACCGTGAGAAATTCCTCTTCTCATTTCTTAACTATTTTCTAGGAAGTAGTCCGCTCAGATTTATTCTTCGATAGACCCGCATCTTCTGTGGTTTCGGACGCCGAGATGACGGCCTATCGCCTCATCATCGCGACTCTAAAAATCGACGGATTTAAAAGAACAAAAGAAAGAGGAAAAAAAATAGTAAAAACCTTAACTGACATATATTTGAACTATAATGAGTATGTCTATTCAATTTAAACATAAACGATAAAATTTACTTAGATCGATGTAAGTGAAAACCAGTTTTTCATAATTATATTTAATTTATATCGTTTCGGATTCATGTTTTTCTCTTGTCGGGTTTTGAATTGATTTGAAATAAAATTTTCCAATTCGAATCAAATTTTTAAGGATCAGAAATTTTTTTAAAATAAATCTCACTTCTGTTCAATGAATGTAAGATGCTTATCTTTCTCAAGTCAAATGTTAAAACATATAGTATTTAATTAGTTTTAAAAAAAGTTTAATTAAAGCTGAACATAAAATGTGTACACATTATATACAACTCATATTCCAAATTGTAGATTATTATCTTAAAATCAATGTCATTTTTTATTATCACCAATTCGTATAAGTGGTGGCATCATTGATTAAATTCAGACGATTTTATTTAACACTAGAACGCCGGGAAGGTGTCAATTGGACACCGATCACTGGACTAATTGTCGATTCGAACCAGAAAAATCTTCAAGAAATGTGTTATATATCAGTTACAAGGAAATGATTTAAACAAAGAAACTAAATAATTTCAAATTATTTTTCTGGTTTTAAATATATTTTATAAAACTTGCGTAATTTTTCCCGGTGTTCTAGTGTTAAAATCAGTATTCTTTTTTAAGTTTGCTTTTCATCTTAAAATGGGTTTTAATTTTCGGAATTGGCAGAATTTTGCGAAAAAAATTCTGGTTTGAATCTACATCTTGTCTTTTGATTGGTGTCGAATCTATACCCATTGGATGTCCTTCCAGAAATTTAGGATTCGTCTCGGGATTGTATCGGGCGATTTTAACCCGATGCCGCGGTATTAGTTTAATTGGATCTATGGTCGGGAATGACCCGTAATTACCGTGAGAAATTCCTCATCTCATTTCTTAACTATTTTCTAGGAAGTAGTCCGTTCAGATTTCTTATTCGATAGACCCATCTCCTGTGGGTTTCGGACGCCGAGATGACGGCCTATCGCCTCATCATCTCCACTTTATCAATCGACGGGTTTTAAAAGAACGAAAGAAAAAGAAAGAAAAAAAAAAAAAAATTGGTCGTCGACTGGGCGGAGGTCCGATCGCTTTTATCGTGGCCCGGCGTTGAGAGACGACCTTAATTTTATACACACGCAGAAATGAATGGAAATGCTTGATTTTTATGAGCGTGCTCTGTTTATTTGAAACGGGAGAAATTCGCAGAAATGTTCAATTTCTTTTTTATTTTCTTCTCTCTCTCTTATTTTCTCTGTCGTGTTGCAGTTTTGTTTCAAAGACAAGACAATTTAATAAAAGATGTGCTGTTTTCTTTCTGGAATATAATATTTTTTTCCCCCGATGATGTAAATAGTATAAACATTGGATAGATCCAACAGTTTTTACTTACCCATCATACGTAGTATAGGGTAAGTCTTGCAATCGTTTTGAAAATCGAAAAAATTTTTTTGACGGATTTACACGTTTTAGATAGTGGAGATTCCGAAAAACATATTTTTAGAAAAAAATTTTTGCCGTCCGTCTGTCTGTCTGTAAACGCCCTATCTCCCGAACAAATTGAGATAGCGACTTGAAATTTTGTATGTAGTTAGTATGTAAGAATGGGACGAACTCTATTTAATATCAGCAACCTCGATTATCCGGAACTATTTTTTTCGGACTCTCGAAAAATTCGTTCTGATGAAAGGTATATAAAAATTTTCGAATTTTTTTGTTCTAAGGAATGGACGTAAAAGGCAATAAAATAACACATATTTTGCATATAGAACGAAGTCGATCGGATTATGAGTTGCCGAGATATTTGTAATCTTATTTTCCACATTCTTCGATTTTTCATGACCCCCGTATTTCATTCAAATTTCAATTCAGAAGTATATTTTAATTGGAAATGAGACGCTTCATCCGACGCAGTTAATTGTTAGTTAATAGAATTATTATTTTTGGAGTTATAAGGATGTTTCTTTTACGCAGTTCGGTACTACTTGAGAAGTTTGGCGTTTTATATAATTTGTCGAAATTGGTACATCAGCAGTTCTTTAATGTAGCATTACTATGTATATTAACAACTAGCTGACCCGCCCGGCGTTGCCCGGGTCCGTATTAACAATATTAAACGAACTTGAAATTTGTATGATTTTATCATTAACTCGAAATATGCAGAAATGCATTGTCTGAAATACGTGGCCACTGACTGTGTGAAAAATCGGTTTAAAAAACAGCTAATGTTAAGCTCTAAAAATACTCAAAATGAGCGATGAGAAATGCGGGAGGGAATATGTATCTAACGACTGCGTGATTTTCGTGTTAAAGTGTTGATATTTATCAAAAATCACTGTTAAGTCACGTAACTAATTTTTTTTTTTTTCATATAGAAATCTCAAGTGAAATATTTTTAATTTCAAACTAATTATATCAATCTTAAATCCGACTGTACCATGAATGAAATCGATACTCGCTCGTAAACGTGTTGGTATGTAGTATTATAATTTCAGAGCCATTTAACAAAAGTAAGTGTTATTTTTAATCAAATCATGCATAATGTCCACTCTATGGATAAATTCCTAACCGTAAACTTTTTTACCGTAACCATAACCTGCCTGTAACCTAACTTTGACTTAACAGTACCTTACCGTAAATTAAATATAACATAAATGCAGTGGCGTAGCTAAGGAAGGGGGGGGGGGCAAGGGGGGCGTCCGCCCCGGGCGCCGAGGTCTAGGGGCGCCAAATTGAGAGAAATTGCTATATATCTATATTGGGGTGGGGGCGCAAAATTTCTTGCTGGCCCCGGGCGCCAAAAAACATAGCTACGCTACTGCATAAATGTAACCTAGCCTTCACTTTATTGTAACATATCCTTATTCTAACCATAAAACAAATGCGATTTAACTTTAACCTAACTTTAACCTAACTTTAACTTAACCGTGAACTAACTGTAACCTAACGGGATATTAAATATAATCAAAGACTTACCGTAATGTAATTGCAACCTAAATGTTACCAAACCATATATTGGTTTCATGTCCATGGAAATTATTTTGTCTTGTTCGGATCTGGTTATGATTCATTAGAACATTTTTGTCGGGTTCAGATTTTAGGTATTTTTTGATATTGAGTTATAATGTTCGGGTCGTATTCATGTCCATGCAAATTATTTTGCCTTGCTCGGATACAATTATGGTTCTTTGGATATTTTTGTCGGGAACAGATTTATTTCAATTCAGATTTCGGCTTTTTCTTCAAATGGAATTTTTGGGTTCGGGTTTTCTTGCGTGTTCACGGAAATTATGCTGCCTTGAATATTTTTTTTCAAGTTCAGATTTTGTTCAGTTCAGATTTCGTGATTTTTTTCAAAGAATTTTTTTAGGTTCAGATTCATTTCAGGTGAATGGAAATTTTTTGTATTATTCAGATCCGGTTACGATTCTTTGGAACATTTTTTATCAGGTTCCGATTTGGTACGATTCAAATTTCAGGTATTTTTTCAAATAGAATTTTTAAGTTCGGATCTCGTTCATGTCCACGGAAATTATTTTGTCATACTCGAATCCAGTTATGATTCTTTCGAATATTTTGGTCGAATTTAGATGTGGTTTGGGTCAAATTTTAGTTTTTTCAAATCGAATTTTTTAGATTCGAGTTGGGTTTATGTCCATAGAAATTATTTCGTCTTGCTTGGATTGGGTTATAGTTCTTTGGAATATTTTTGTCAGGTCCAGATTTGGTTCAATTCAGATTTCGAGTTTTTTCTTCAAATAAAACTGTTGAGTTCGGGTCTTCTTGCATGTTCACGGAAATAACTCTGTCTTGTTCGAATAAGGACATGCTTCACTGGAATATTTCTGCCAAGTTCAGATTTCGTTCAGTTCGCGATTTTTTCAAAGAAATTTTTTGGGTTCGGATTGTGTTCATGTCCATGGAAATATTTTGTCTTGTTTGGATCCGGTTGCGTTTGTTTGAAATAGTTTTGTCAGATTCAGATTTGGTTCGATTCAAATTTCAGGTATTTTTTTGAATGGGAGTTTTAGGTTCGTATCGGGTTTATGTCCACGGAAATTTTGTCTTACTCGAATCCGGTTATGGTTCTTTCGAATACTTTCGTCAGATTTAGATGTGGTTTGGGTCAAAGTTCAGGATTTTTCAAACGAAGTTTTTTAGGTTTGAGTCGGGTTTATGACCATGGAAAGTATTTTGTCTTGCTGGGATCGGGTTATAGTTCTCTGGAATATTTTTATCGGTTTCAGATTTCGTTCGAGTCATATTTCGGGTTTTTTTAAAGAAAATATTTAGGTTCGGGTCAGATTTCATGCCCACGAAAATTATTTTTCCTTGTTTGAATCGGGTTATGCTTCACGTGAACATTTTTGCGGGATTCAGATTTGTTTCGGGTCAGTTATCAAATCCATAGTTTTTCCCAAACAGAATTTTTAGGTCAGGGTCAGGTTTATACTCACGGAAATTTTGTATATCACGGATCGGAGTGTGGTCTGTTTTTTTTCTGGTTGGAACCGGGTTATGTCTAAACATTAAGGTTATAATCAGTTTTGATACTATACTTTTTATGGCTATTTCTGATAGATAATTTACTTAGCTATTTGTTAATTTATTATGGTGAATGAATCGTTTGCGGATACAAACAATTGTACGCCAAACAGCTATTTTATTTTTGTTTTAAAAACAAATTAAAGCCATATTACAATTTTAAATTGAATAGAGCACATTTAAATTTAATCAATGATTAAAAAAATAAACTCATAAAAAAGTGTTGTGTAATGTTTTTTACTGAAATACAGCTAATGACGCATACATTCTAATGTTCGAAATGCCATAAATATGCGTACAATTATATAGTAAAAATAAATTAATAGAGTGGCAGTATAATGTCTTGGGGTGACGCAAAAAATGTAACTCTAAAATCCGCGACATTAAGTCCAAATAAGCACCAACAAAACCATGTGCTTTGAAACTCCGATCAATTCAAACTGGTTTAAACCAGTATTTGTTTGTTTTTGTTTTTTACCTTTTAAACTGTTATTGAATAGATGACTAAAATTTCGTTTAAAAAATAACGTTTTGTGCCATTATTGCCTGTAATACACGATCAGAATGCATGAAAGGTACAATTAGATAATCATAGGCAAGAATTATTTGAATTTTTTTATCATATGACTTTGAAATATCAATATAGAAGCATCATTTAAGACTTTGCTTGAAAAATCAACATTCTTTCGTTAATGTCTTAAAATCGTCTGCACTCTGAAATCTAGATTTTAGATTAATATTATTTTTTAAGTGTTCATGCATGATTTTAAAAGAATCTTTTCAGCACTATATTTTATATATTGACATGGAATTATAAATATCTTATTAAATTATAAACATTTTTCATCTACGTTATAAAGTATTAAAAATTTCTGAAAAAAAAAGAAAACTTTTAGCAATACAATTTTTTACTTCAAATCATATGTTTTCAATATTTTATTTTGTTTTGACATTTAATTATTTTTAATTTTCCAATTTCAATTATTTTAAAAGCAAACATTTATTTTAATAAATAATATAATAGAAAAAAAATATTTAAAAAAATTACGATTTCTTCGTAAAATATGCTTCAGCTGTAATTTATTTCTTCCAATCCGTCTTATTAATACAAAATTCCTTCCTCGTGACATTTTGAGACATTAAAATTTCAGCGATAAATGGTTTAATCTTGCAAACCTTTCTTTCTTTCGGTTTACTTCGCCACCACCTATCTTTTTCCTCCATGGCGTACAGCAGCTGTGATGAAAAAAAAAATCCTCATTTAAACTGACAGTTTGCCAGTCTGTGAATTTTAAAGGTCAGTCTCAGTTTTTAAAATTATTTCTGCGAAAATTTTATGCAACCAACCAACCATAAGAGAATGAAAAGGAAAAAAGCTAAAAAAAGCGATTTTTTATGAGAGTGAGGTTTGGAATTTAATTAATTACTCAGTTAATAAATAGAATTTTGAAATTCTGAGCGTCAGGTGCATCAGGAGAGATATTGGGCTACTCCTCAGAAAAATTTTGAGCTTCGTACGTACCGTAGTTTTCGCTAACTATCGCAGACACACACACACACACACACACACACACACACACACACACACACACACACACACACACACACACACACACACACACACACAGACAGAGCGATTTGTTATTTTATTAATATAGAAGATATTTAAATTTTGTTTATGAATTGCAATGCATTGTATAAATAGTTTTCACATGTTTTATTTTCATATACATATCCATGATGGGTAAATATTACGGTGGCCCCCAACGACTAGTTTGTGTAATGAGTTTATTTAATTTGAAATAATTTTTCCAGTAGGGTTTTTTTTTCTTTTTTTAATTATCAAAACCAGAAGTAACAAATGCAATGTTTTTTTTCCCTCTCCGATTATGTAAATAATATAAACATTAGATAGATCCAACAGTTTTTTTAATAACAGATTATAGAAGCGCTTTATTAATAGAATAATTTAACTTAATATCTCTTTATCAATCAGCTAATTAAAAAAAACTTTAGTCGTCCACTAGTCTTTTTTTTTTTTTTTTTTTTTTTTTAATCGCTGTGATGAGAGGACCTAAATCCTATGCATAGAAATGAATTAAAAAAAAAAAAAAAAAAAAAAAAAAAGCTTGGTTTTTATGAGCGTTCACTGTTTATTTGAAACGTGAAGAAACACCCGGAGAAATATCTGGGATTTCATTTTTTAGTATAGCTCTTCTTTAATCCTATAGTCTACAATTCGGTTTATTCCATAATCCAGCATTGGTCGAGCCAAAAGCATCCGTATTATTTTTCGGGTGAACTGACATTTCTTGACCTCAGACCACTATGTGGAGTCACTATACGTGTTAATCAGCTTAATGTTTATTGTGATTATTTATATTTATTTCAGTACTGTATTTCCTGATTTTTTATATATTACAGTTGCGTATATACAGTGTAATTTTTTTTTTTTTTTTCGATGCTCAGCACTATAGTTCTTCAAGTGCTTGTAAAACTAAGCACAAGAATCTAAATCCGACTGAAACAGAACTTTCACAATGCGCGATTTCAATACTATGATTCTCTTTACATTTCATGACATAAGCAAGCAAAGGAAAACTTAAGAAGTTTGCTGCTCAAGGTGAAACGGCAAAAAATACGGTATCGAGATAAACATAAGAAACTTAAACTTCAATTTCTTGATAGTGACTAGATAAGTTACAGTACATATTACACAATTTGAATTTAATTTTTTTACTGTTTCTCTTTAAACCCATCAGTTAGTAGAATGGCGAAATAACTGCAGTATTTTGTCATATTTATTGTTTGCACCGTTTCACAGTGTAATGTAAATACATGAAATGTGTAGTGGCAGCTCGATTATCCGATAAAATGCAGGATTTCAAGTGCCGCGCATTTTTCGCATATCTGCGCCGAAATAGCATTTTTTTTCTTAAATTTGCACCAAACCTGCGCCAAAACGTACTTAGCACCAAAATCAAATTTAACACGATTTCGTCGATCCGAAAAACAAAAATTCCATTTTTAACTTCTTCCGGATCTCTAATTTCATCAAAAAATGAAAACTTCGCAGTCAAAAGAGTGCGAAATACTCGGAATTCGTCAACAGATCGTGGAAAATATGCGGATTCCGTCCAAAGCTTGCGAAAATAAGTGCATTTCATCTAAAAATTAAAATTGCATGAGTCTTGTCAAAATCGCGAAAAACATGCCATGATTGTCTAAGGATCACAAAAAAGTTAATTTTCTCAAAATTTGCTAAATTCGTCAAAAACTAACTAGACGTGATCAAAAGATCGCGAAAAAACGCGAATTTCGTCAAAAATAGCGAAAAAATCCCAAATTTCTTCATAGAAACGTAAAAAAAAGCAAATTCCGTCGAAAGATCTCAAAAAACACGAAAAGTCATCAAAAGATTGCTCAAAAAAAAAAAAAAAAAAAAAAAAAAAAGTAATTTTATCAAACGATTGCTAGCTTTAGGAAAAATGGGACAAAACATGGTCTAAACATTGCAAAACAATCTAAGTTTCGTCAAAAAATCGCAAAAAATTCTCAATTTCGTCAAATTGCGAAAAATGTGTCAATTTCATTGAAAGATCGCGAAAAATATATGAATTTCGTCGAATAATCGCGAAAAAATCGCGGATTTCGTTCAAAGATCTAAAAAAAAAAAAATCTAATTTTACTGCTACAAAATTTATTTTTTGTTGCTCCAAAAATGGATATACTGCTCTCAAATACAATTTTTGCTGCTTTAAAAATGGATTTTACAGTTCCAAAATGGCTTTCGTGCTCTTTCATCCCTGAAAATGGCTAATTGGACAAGGTTGTAGGACCGCAACATACCCGATAAAAGTGCTTTTAGTTCCCTAAATGCAAATATAGAAAATGTTTCGGAGACTTGTTTAATATTCTCTTCTGATATAAAATACGACGGCTTTACACAGTAGCTTTTGTTGGGTCTTCTCCTTCACACACACACACACAAAAAAAAAAAAAAAAATATTAATAATTGCATTCTTTTCTCAATCTTTTTTTTTTTTTTTTTTTCTGTTTTTTAATCAGCGTCACTGAACTAATACCCCTTATTAATAGATTTTTTTTTTTCAATTATTTAATTTCTTATATTTCATCAGCATCAAACATTTCGTTCAGGGTACATTCAAATTTATTAACTTTTCCTCGTTAATCTGTCAAGCTGATTAAATAACAATACCCTGATACATTGTTCTCCTAAATCTAATACCCCCCGGCCAAATTCTTTTACTGTTGCGCATAATGAAAACGGGGAATTTTTGATTCATACCTTGTAAACCTAGACAGTTAGCCAGACGACCAAGAAATATCTAGTCAAATTAAATCTTTCATTCGCCTATTTTCCCCTCAACCTTTTTATAGGATAGATTCTCGATTAACCAGCTGGTCGGGAAATGTCTCGCCGTGTAAGTGAAATCCCGGATAATCGAATTTTTGCAAATTTTGATAAAAAATGTTGGAAAAGGGATAGAAAATGTCAAATTATTATACAATAAAACATTAATTAACAGAGAATAATCATAAACTTTAACATAATTTAGATTGATAAATTATGCAATAATAATAATAATAATAAAGAGTAATTTACCAACTATTTTGTACAGAATGAAATGACAGAAGTCTATTCTCGTTTTTCATTTACACTTAGACAAATTTTACTAGTATGCAAATTTCTCAACATAATTTTTTCAGCAGTGTGCTTTCATCTACACGAGTCTAAATAATTGACACCTCAATGTGTTACTAATGCGTCACGTGACTTGATTTTTGAGTTTCAAAATTTTATTAATCTCTTTTCGGGAAATTCTTCAAAGTCCTTTGTTTTGCTTGTTTTAGTACACGCATCGCATTCTCATCGTCACTTAAAACTTCGTAACATTCCAATTTCGAATTTTTGTTAATGCATTGTTGCACTGATTCTTCGTCCACATTTTTAAAATAGTTTAATTTTCTCAAATTTTAGAAGATTTTTCTCTGCAAATCAGTAATTTCGTGGTCTTCTGCATGCAGGAATTTCATTTTCTTCATCGTGAAAAATTACCCTTTACATTTTCTTAACCGTGGGGCTTTTTTAAATTTTTCTGCAGCATTAACATAAAAAAATAGTAATAATAAAATGCATCCATAACTGTGAGATTTTTATCTCCCGGTTAATCCTCAACCCGGATAGTTCGATGCCAGTTAATCGAGAGTGTAAAGAATTTGTTTTTCTCATTAGGGCTGTTTTCAAATTGGCACATTTTCTGATACATTTTAATAGTCATGTTGTTCATAAATTTATAATACACACAAGTGCTCTTTCGTATTCATAAAGTATAAAATCGAATAATTTTTCCATTTTTCAGTTGAAGCAGAGAATATCTCCAGAAATGTTTGTCAAAAATTGGCTTTTATAAACTAATTTCAGAGCACAAGTTATGAATGAAGGTCGTTATCAGACACTAATCACTTATAAGTCAATATGAAACTCATTTATCGAAAAGGAAAAATCGATTCGATTCGAAATACAACAGTTATATTTCCAATTGCCGTGTTTTTTAACACGTTCTCTGCCGCTCACGTGAAGATGTGATGATAATTAATGCCGCACTGTAGAAGTGGGTTTTTCCCAAAAGCTCAATTACTTTTTATAACAAAATATCAGTGAAAGATTTTCCCGCGCCAGCGCGTGACTGGCTATTGACTATCATCCCACATCACGCGCTATCGCGTGATGAGCAGCGAATGTCTCCGTGAATGAGTCCGTTAATGTATCTCTTACGAGAAAAAAATATCTTTTGAAAAGACCCATGGTGATGCGTAGTGTGTAACGGCTACCAATTCGATCTGGATTAATCGAGAAAGTTTTATATACTAAAAGTATAATGCCATGGCATATTAATTCTTCTATTGTACAGGCACTCACTGTGTCTCCCCTTTGCCCCAAATTACGTAGAAAGGTACCACATAACAATTACTGTTTTCAGGAGGGTTTGAGTTTTTTAATCCCTCATACCACTGATTCCCCCAACCTTTTATCTTTTTCATTCTTATTATTAATGGTTGGGAGTAAAATTTTCTTCTCCCAGATTAAAGTAGAACGCTCTTTCGCCAAAATAGCAGTATTTGTTTAATGTACCCTAAGGACAGGCTCTAGCTGTCGTTATATGGTAAGCGATGAGCAGGCCCCGACTACCAAGTTCCTGTGCCCAGGGCACTTTCGATTTTTCGTGCCCCTTTATATAGCTAAATTTACTGAAACTAGTTTTTTTCACATAATATAAACTTATTCAAAAAGTGTCAAAAAAGTTTCCTGGGAATCTGTAAAAAGGTTCCAGAAATAAAACTATAGACATTTTTCTATTATTTATTGAAGTGTGCTTTTAAATATATATTGTGAGATATTACATTTTTCCACAATCAAGATTTTTATAATAAATTTTTAGATGAAAATAGGAAAAATTTTGTGCCTTTAGATATCATTTCGTGCCCAGGACACAGGCCCCGGGTGATCAGGATAATCACCCGGGTCCCGATAATCAAGACCTGGACGGGCTCAGCCCGAACTCCCAAGCCCGGACGGGCGAAACCCAGTTTTCGGGTTCAAAGTGAAATTTTGTTTATTCACAAATAAAAATAATAATAATTATATATAAAAAAGTAGCATTTAAGTCAATATTTTGAAGCAATCTTTTTTACAATCTTTTGAAAATTAATTTGAAAGGGAATCCTATTGTTATACATTATGTCTGATTCTGAAGCCATAAAAAGGTCAGTGTTAAAAAAAAAAAAAACCTTGGATATTTTTTATGTGTATCCTCTCTTGTTTTGAAGTTCTTTTACACAATGACTGGAAAACAGAAAAACATACCTTCTGTCTTTCCGCCATACATTTTAAAAGAATAAAAATTTTGACTTTAGAAGGTTTCTGCCAGTTAACAAATTTAATATTTCAGATTTTGAAGCACATGAAAATCCCGGAATGTTGTTATGAGGGAGTATTTAAGATTAATATGTATTTCAATTTAAGAAAAAAAAAAAAAAAAATTCTAAGTGAGAAAAATAATCTTTAAGCTATTTAGAAATAATTTTCTATTAATTTCCTTTTAGGCTATAAAATTGTCGGACTCGGGCTACAAAGAAAAAAAAGTGTCTTATTTCATCTTTAGTATTAGATAATATACAGTGGTGGTATATGCCATACACCTTCTAAATTTAAATCCCCCCCCCTCCCTTAAGAAATTCCACAGAGGAAGGAAGGTTACCTTCCTTCCTCTGTGAGAAATTCCATATACCCAATACACTGTTTTTATAGCGTATGAATTCCACCTGATTTTAAAGGAAGACTATAAATCATACTTTTCTCCCTCGTTATTTTTCTATACTGTCGCTTTGAAATTGCTCATTTGTTTGAAATTAGTAAAAAATAAAAAATAGTGAATCTTTTTTCTAGCTTTTCCTATAAAACGCCCCCCCCCCTCTTTTTGTGGTTTAGTACTTTTTAAGAAATATAAATAAAGTAGCATCAAAGAATGACAATATAGTTTTGATTATGTACCAAACTTTTTTTTAAATAGCGTCATATCAAATAGCCAGTGAATGTTCACTTTGTTACTGTTTTTTGCAATTAATATTACAAAAATTCTCTGTAAAACTACTACATAAAATTAATTCCGCGGCATAATCAGTTCTTTTCTAGTATATAGACACTGTCTCTCCCCTTCTTTGAAAACATACATAAAGGCACCACAGAACAATTACTGTTTTCAGGGGGCATGGGCTAATCCCTCATTCCCCAATTTACCCCCACCTCCTCACCCAATCTTTCTTCTTTTAATAACGGCTAAAAGCAGATGAATTTCGTTCTTAAAAATCACGGATTAATGTAGAACGCCTTTTGTTGATGGAGTATCATTTGTTCTGCTCGCCCCGGGGGTATGTTTTAAGTTCTAGGAGCTATGTTGTAACTAAAGTCGGATTATAAAATCTGTTTCCCTCCCTCATCTCCTGTCCTTCGAATTGCTCATTTGTTTGAAAATAGGGAAAAATCCGGTAACATATCATTCGAAAGAAGGGAAGGGGGAACCAGCAATCAAATGGTCCAGTCTTAAAATGGTTAATATGCTATCACGAAACTGTTTTTTAAATCAGGCATGAAAGAGTTCTTACTAAAGGAAGGATTCCACCTTTTTAAAGCAATTTTGTACGTTATCTGGATTGGTGCAAAAATGCAAAGAAAATAGTGGAATCATATAGAGGGGGAGGCGAAGGGGGGTTCTGAAAAAATTAATCATATATTTTGTCTATTCGAATACGAGTACTTTCCTGAATTGCTGTACAGAAAAATCTTCAAATCAAAGGCAAGCTTTTATAATAAGCATCTGAAAGTCATGCAGATAAAGTTATTTTAAGTTACTAAAAAGGTAAGGAAAGGAAATTTCCATAAAATTCTATTTGGAATAGTATATTTTGTGCTGTTTATTCAACAAATTCCCAATGTGTTGTATTTTGGGGTAATTTCATTGATGGAACAGTCAAATCATTCAAAATAATATTTATTTTGAGAAGTTAATCTTCACACTTCACATAACTTCGTTAGGCATATTTGGACTCATATTTTTAGCAAACTGTAAACTGTCTTCATTTTAATGAATCCAGAGTTTCCCCCAGGTTTAAAAAAGGGCAGGGCGCTACTTTTCTGAAAAGGGCACTTTTTACATTTTCCAGAGCACTTTTTACATTTTTCAGGGCACTTTTATAGAGTTGAATCTAGAATCTAGCAATTCAAAAAGTCGTGAAAAAAAACAGAAATTTCATCCAAAAATGGAAAAAAAAAGGTAATTTTTGTTAAAAGATCGCGAAAAAACGGCCAATTTTAAGAGATCAAAAAAAAAAAAAAAAAAAAAAAAAAAAAAAAAAAAAAAAAAACACAGAAGATTTTGTTAAAATATCGCAATTAACGGCATATTTTGCTAAAATATCGTGAAAAAACGTCAAATTTCGTGGAAACAATCGCGTGTTATGTTTTTTTTAGTAATATTTTTTTTTGTATAAATTATTTTAATATTCCAAATTTAAAATGAACTCTTGTTAAGATATTTTTAATACGGCTTTTTATAATGCTTTATGTATCTCATATTTAAAATTATCCTTTTTTTTCTTAGTTGCGAAAACCCTGGACATTCCCTTTTTCTATTTATTTTTATGATCGTTCTCACGAGAATAAAGGCATTGTTGTGAATGAAAGTAAAAGCTTCCCATTCCCTTATCTAGCGTAAATAACACCCGTTCGTACGAATGCTTTTACTGTCCTGGAATAATTATACTATTTGAGTAAAGTGGTCCTTTGTTAATTTTTTCGAAGAAGAGTAGCTTCTGGCTTGTTTGTAAAGGGCATATATTCAGCCTTGTTAAAAATTGGCCCACACGCATAGTTTATTGCTTGCGTACGTGAATGAATAGTACCCTAAAATTTTATAACCCATGACAAACGTTGACTGTCATTTGAGGCGGAGTAGATATTTCCCAGGCCCTTAAAATTATTTTATGACCGAGCTGAGATAAAGGGGCCAATTCACGGTTATCGGCGAGCACTGGTTTGCAAGCAGGTGCAAAATTTAGAGACAGCTGTCCCTGCTATCTGACCACGTGATTGAGAGTAGGGGACGCTAGCGATGACCATATTTGGTCATGAGAGAGGGTGACTATTGCATTGGCCAATGAGATGGACTCTAGGAACAGGAGAGAAAGGGGAAAGCATTAGTCTTCCTAGTTTTTGGTGCCCCTTTTGATTTGCAGAGGGACGTGCAATTGGTTTTTTGGAAATAAAGGGAGTCCTGGTCAAAGCTTCGTACGGAGAGCATCTAGTTGAAGAAGCGCATAAGTTTTGTCTCCCCCCCTCCCCTTTTTTTTAATCTGGGAGAGGGGAGGCCAAAAGAGTTCTTCGAGATTAGCAGTCTAAGACAACACACTCCAAGTGTAAGTCAAGAAAAAGTGCTACCTGCCGGAGAGAGCCGAGAGCTTGCCGTGAAAGAATGTCCCATCCGATCTAGTCTTCACCGTGAGCAGTGGAATGATTAGCAGTCTAAGACAACACACTCCAAGTGTAAGTCAAGAAAAAGTGCTACCTGCCGGAGAGAGCCGAGAGCTTGCCGTGAAAGAATGTCCCATCCGATCTAGTCTTCACCGTGAGCAGTGGAATGATTAGCAGTCTAAGACAAAACACTCCAAGTGTAAGTCAAGAAAGAGTACTATCTGCCGGAGCGAGCCGAGAGCTTGCCGCGAAAGAATGTCCCTTCCGATCTAGCCTTCACCGTGAGCAGTGGAATGATTAGCGGTCTAAGACAAAAGCACTCCCTGCCGCAGAGAGCCGGGAGCTTGCCGGGAAAGAATGTCCCTTCCGAACTAACCTTCACCAAGAGCAGCGGAATAAATTGCCTTTGACAGCAAATGGCTGTTGACACGTGTCAGTAGTCGTCCAAGACTGCTCTAGTGCATGGAAGACTTGTGTGCTATTGTCCATCATATAAATGAAAAATGCCCAAAATGGGTAAATGAAAGAATTCAGCTGCTGCTTAAACTGAGTATAGACACTGGGAATTCTGCGTAGAGACTGTTGCTCTAGTGCATGGAAGATCTGTGTGCTGTTGTCCATCAATAAATGAAAAATACCCTAAATGGTAAAATTAAAGAATTTAATCTGCTTAGAGACTGTTACTCTAGTGCATGGAAGATTTGTGTACTGTTGTCCATCATATAAATGAAAAATACCCAAAATGGGTAAATGAAAGAATTCAGCTGCTGGTAAGAGATATATTCTGTATTTAATCTTAAACGATTTTTATACTAGTGATTAATCTTGTAGTGATTTAGTATTTCCATATGTTTACAACAAAAGTTGTATTAGTGAATTCAGATGTTTTTTTTTGTTTTTTTTTTTGTTAAATTAAATAAAGGAGAATGTATATAAAGGATATGCTTTAGTATAGTTTTTTTAGTTTTTTTTTATTTATCCTACCTTGATATTAATTTATTTGAATTTTAACCTCTGTAGTATCGAAATAACTATACTAAGTTTTGTAATACCATAAAATTAAAGTAGTTTCTTTGAATGTTTGGAAGTAAAAATAATTTTCAACCATTACCTTTTTTTTAATTAGAATTTTTAAATAACTTATCAGACCGGAAATTATATTAGCTCGGATTAATTAATGTACTTTTAGCTTAAACTGAGCAAAGATACTTGACTAAGTAATAGATTTTTTTTTAAAGCGAAAGCTGTTAAGAAATTCACTTGATTTTAAATGAATTAACTTATCTTATAAACAAAAAAAAAAAACAAAAAAAAAAAAAAAAAAAAAAAAAAAAAAAAGAGAAAAAAAAAATGGAGAAGTTAAAGCAGATGTACTAACACTTTACGAAATTGGCCAAAAATATCATTGTTGATCTCTGGGGTGTTTATGTTTATTGTTTCTAGTTTTTTAATTTATTCAAAAATTATATCTTTCTTTACCTTCTTGAAAATAAGAAGGATTTCAGGGTCTTTCTTCTCTCTTTTGTAATGTTAGATTGAATCTTGTATTTTTAAATTATTAGTATGAGTTTAATATCTCAGGAATCAACATTGATAAATGTTGGGTTCTACTGCAGATCAAGGTTTAGTACTTGAGACTGGGTCAGATTGAGAATCTTGCTGTGTTCCTTCTTATTTACTTGTATTCATTAAATTTTAAAGAATCTTAAATAATTTTTGTGTTTATCCTTTTTATCGTTTTAATTTACCTTTTAGTTTATCTATTTTAGTGATTTCTTAATGTTAGCTGGTGTAATCTTAATTTAATTACTTCCTTTTTTTATAAACACCTAATTTAATTAATTAATTCAACAACAAGATTCATGTGATTGGAAATTTGACCCAAATCTCATTAAATTCTTTAATAAAGCTGAAGAATATTTATTGATCTATATTAACTAAGTATAATTTGCTGAGCAGAAGTTGCAATTAATTAAAGTAATGATCTGTTGCAGAAGTTTAATAAAAAGAACCCAACACGCGAAAAAACGGCAAATTTTATTAAATGATCGCAAAAACAGCAGTTTTTGTTAAAAGATCGCAAAAAACGGCATATTTTGCTAAAAAATCGCGAAAAAACGCCAAATCTCGTGAAAATATCGCGAAAAAACGGAATTTTTCGCAGAATTTTCCGTTTTATTGCGATTTTTGAACGAAATTTGCCGTTTTTTCGCAAATCTTTTGACGAAATTTGCCGTTTTATCGCTATTTTTTGATGAAAGTTGCCGTTTTTTGCGATTCATCTGACAAAATTTTCCGTTTTATCGCGATTTTTGGAAGAAATTCTTTTGAGAAAATCTGCCATTTTGTGAAATTTTGTGACGAAATTAGCTTTTTTTTTGCGAAAGTTGGCGAAATAAGTCGTTATTTCGCGATTTTTATCGAAACGCCTTTTTTTAGCATTTTTTGACGAAATTACCCGTCTCACGGGACGCGCATGAGGCTATTTTTTGCGTTCCGTCGTCGATTTTTTGCGTAATTTACGCGCTATAGCGCATTCGGATCATCGTTGGGGGGCTGCGTTTTTTCAAACGTGGGGCAAGAAGGGCGCTATTTTTTTGAATGAATGATTAGAGGGGCGCTAGTTTTTAAAGTAAAGGACAGGAGGGGGGAGCGCCCCCCTGAAACCCTCTGGGGGGAAACTCTGATGAATCTGTACATTTATTATTAATTTAAATGTTTAATATTTTGAGTTACAAAGACTAAGTAATAATCATATATAGTTATATTTCATTTTATTGTTTGAATCGCTGTTAAAATGTGTTAAAATTATAAAAATTTAGCCATATTGTATTGACGGACATTTTGTTTCCTCTTTTTTTTTCTTATTTCTAGCTTTCATGCCTATTAAATTGAGCAACTGCTTGTAATTTTTTCTGCCATCTTATAATTTAACGGAATTTTTGCCTTATGATAAAATATTCCAAATAAGCAATTAGACCACAGTTTTATTTTTCACAAAAAAACAATGAAGATTTAACTTGTAATTCTTTTACTTGTACTAAACCTCCCCTATGTAATTTCTAGTCCCTCAAAATGTATATGTTATTCCAAATAAATAGCTGTAGCGTAAGAGAGAGTGTAGCATCGTTTTAAATCTGTTTGTGGACGAGACGTGTGTCTTTCAGACACATTAATAATAATAATAATAATAATAATAAACCCTTTCTTCCTTTTGATGTTCCGATCCTAATGATCTTCCTCGCTATCTCGGACACCACAGATAATCCGCTCCATTACAACTCGCAACTTTGACCCACATATCTTCCCTGCTTTCTGCTAGCTCTCATAAGATGATTTCTTTTCTCTCTTTTTTTTTTTAATGTCATTGCTAAATTCTCAGCGTTGGATTAATTTAATTGCTGTTTTCAAGATTTTAAAAGGAACTCTAAATCGATATTAAACCACGATTTAATTTTCTGCGCTGGACATCTTTCTATTTTAGCGGCGGGGAGGAGAAAATCTAATTTTACTTTAATGTGTGTAATTTATTCATGTTATCCCATTTCCTTCTGTAAATTAAGTCCTATTTCATTTTACATTGCAGGTTTAGTCAAGGTTTTGAAAATGATGAGATTTTAGTGCCAGTTTTATAAAATAAGGCTGCAGTTTTGTCGGGTAAAACATGTCATCCTTTGAAGACATAGCTTTTAATTTCGAACGTGCTGGACTGGAAAGTGTGTAAAAAATGTCGTGTTTTGATTTAGTTGTGGGAAAAATATTCCAGTTTCATGAATTAAAGTGCATATCTCTTTAGGTGGTTTGTGGAATAAAAAACCCTGATAATAAATCGCTGACTTATATAATTTTTGTGTGCGAATTCTGACAGACAAACAGAGGACAGAGATGAATTCGTCAGATGAACGAAACCCTAAAAATTACCTACATTTGGACTTAGCTGAACAATTTGATTAGCAAGGAACATGTTTGACCAATGTTTCTTGACAACTGCGTTGTTTTTTTATCTGATTCATGTAGAAATATTTGTTCTCATCTTTTCACGAAGATTATTCTTGAAAATAAATAAGGATTTTACTTTGTGTGCTCAAATGAGAGTCAATATATATCAAGGCTGACAAGTTTCTGCCGGGGTGGTTAAAACCAGTTAAAACTGGCATGGCAGAAACTAGTTTCTGCCAGTAAGTGGCAAAAACTGGTAGAAACTAAGAAATAATGCAAATAAATGCAAATAAATGCAATTATTCATAATTCACAGATGTATTTAATACGTAAAGAATTTAGTTAAAAAATGAATGTTATTCAAAGTTGCAAAAAGTTTCAAAAGGATCATATACACTTCTTAATAATTTTCTGTCATTTGAAAAACAGAAATTTTTATAACGGTAATCTGATGCTGTATAAGTTTAACTATTGATATAACTATTTACAGTTAAATTTCTATTTGAAGTTAAAAAAAACAGAAAAAAGAAATTTACGAAAAATTCTATAATTTTTTATCATAACTTAAAAATTATCTACTACTACATATAAAAAGAAATGATTCTTGTAAAAACATAAGTAAATAATTGTAGCAAAAAAATAAAAGAAAAAAATGGATGACATATTTTATACTGTTATTTTAAAATATTGAAAGAACAAATTTGTTTGTGGAAAAATTAATAATATATTAAGAGGATTCCATATTATAGGATCAGTTTTGCTAAACTTTTTTTTACCTAGACTGCTTTTTAATTTGTTCTGAATTAAAAAAAGATTGAAATAAATATTCTTTCAAGACCAGCATTACTTACTGGTAATGTCATTATTGATGATGTAAAATTTGGAAAATTCTCATTTTCAGCATTATTTCTAAAAGCGACCACCTATAGAAGGCAAGACATTTTCTAGGACTTCGTTGGTGAAATATGTTTCTGAAAAAGGAGTATTTTCTTGCTATTTCTTTATGCTTAAATATAAATTTTGATTTCAAATACTTAGGATGAAGTAAATAAGCTAGCATAAAAGCTAACACTGCAGTAAATGAGATTTGAATCTTGCATTGAGGTCATTCCATGCCAAATCAACCAGTGACTCAACCTGACCCTTTCCGATTTTAATGAAACTGCTAGGGATCATTCTCTATGATGATATAAATTAGAGCATATTTTTATTTTTTGTTTATCACTTTAAATTTTTAAACAATTAATTATTTAAATTTTGAAAAATCATCATTTTTTATTTTTGACTTGCATAAATATTTTCAATTTTGAATTTCTCAAGTTCTATCAAACATAGAAAATTTTATGATCACTCATTTCAAAGAGGAGTTTATAAGGTTTAATTTGATATACTAGTCGACTATGTATAGTTAAAATAAATAAAAATTTTTATTATTTAAAATTTGAAAAATTTTTAGATGGTCATTTTTAAAAATTTTGAAAAAATTGTATGTTTGTTATAATATTATAAGCTTTAAATTCTGAAATTTTTAGAGTGGGATCTCAATGGGATCAGGAGTTATTAAATAAAAGCAAAAATTACCATTAAAATAGCAATTTAATTCTGTCTATTTTGTTATTTATTTATGATTTGTATGGTAATTTTCAGCTTTTATTTTATAACTCTTGATCCCATTGAGATCCCACTCTAAAAATTTCAGAATTTAAAGCTTATAATATTACAACAAACATACAATTTTTTCAAAATTTTAAAAAATGACTATCTAAAAAATTTTTAAATTTAAAATTTTAAAAATTTTTAAATTTTATTTATTTTAATTATACATAGTCGACTTGCATATGAAATGAAACCTTATAAACTCCTCTTTGAAATGAGTGGTCATAAAATTTTCTATGTTTGATAGAACTCGAGAAATTCAAAATTGAAAATATTTATGCAAGTCAAAAAATGCTGATTTTTCAAAATTTAAATAATTAATTGTATAAAAATTTAAAGCGATAAACACAAAATAAAAATATGTTCTTATTTATATCATCATAGAGAATGATCCCTAGCAGTTTCATTGAAATTGGAAATGGTCAGGTTGAATATTGAATTTTTTTGGTTGATTTGACATGGAATGACCCATTGTAAGTTTCCATGATATTTCCATTATTAAATAAAGTTAAGCAAATTTTATGGGCAGTTGCAACAGAACAGTCATGTTTTTTACTTTTATCTAAAGCAACAGCAATAGATTTTAGTATTTGTAACAAGCATTTAACTTCTTTATAAATCATGATATTTATTTACAATTTTAACAACTGTCCTTAATGTCATTTCTTTGATTTTCAATATTCTGCAAATATGGTTGATTCTTTGTGAAAGATTCAAAACTATTAAATTTTAATAGAAATATATTTTAATTTAAACTATTCACAATATTTTATTTGCAATTTATCCTTTAATAATATTTATATAAGCAATTTAATACTATTAAAAAAGTTTCAGATTATGTCATGAAATTAGTTTATGCCAGTTGTTGCCGGTTAAAACCGGTTGTAACCACTTTCTGCCACTGACATGGCAGAAACTATTTTCTGCCGGTAAAAACCCAGCCCTGATATATATGACTCTGTTATTACGTAAGTCACGATTTGATCATTATACAAATCATTATTTAAAAAATAGAATTTATTTGTAAATCTTAAATTTTAATCTATGAAAATATCATTTTCCAAATGGTCGTTGTAATTTGTTAAATTACATTATTTATTATTATTTATTTATTTATTTTTTCACATTAGAAAATAAATTTCTGATGCCGAAGCATTATTGTGTTTTCAAAAGGTTTGTGTTTCTAATAAAGGTGTAAGTTGTGAAATGTTTCAATTTCCTTTGACTCGTTTTTAAATTACGCAAATTAAACTTTCGACAGCAAAGGAGTTGTTTATTTTGCCGTCATGTGTTGCCAGCTTTCGTTCTCACCACCGGACTGTGTGTTCATGTGCCAGATGATCACTTGGACATCACTCAACAATTGTATTCTTAAACTTCCGTATTTGTGGCTACAAGGAACATGTTTGGCCGATTTTTCTAAACAACCGCATAGAATCAGAGGCTGAAAAACCGATTTGTTATCCGTTTTATGTAAGCTTTTTAAATGCATTTGTTCTCATTTTTAACACTTTCCAACGTAGTTGAAAAACGTTTATGAATTCGGTTTTCCTCTCTGCCCTTGCTCTAACTTTCATAAATATCATATAATACTCTGAATTGCCATGAAAATTTTATGTTGTTTGCTATAGAATGTTCAGTATTGAAAATGAAGTGTGTAATATTTATAGCTCGTTTACAGGGAAACACAAAATTCCGTTATTTTCTACGGAGAAAAAATGTTTACGATGTATTTTAACGATGTTATAATATTTCAAATATAATGAAATTGGTATAAGTCAGTGAGGTGAACTAATACCTGTTTTCTGAAGAATGTAGAACAAGTAGCATTTATAGTTTATTGACAGAGATCACAAAAGAAATTCATTCCATTAAATTATATGCGAAAAAATCGTTTGCGATACATTTTAATCATCAATGAGGTGCATGCACTGTAATATGTTAATTGCTTAGTGCGTATTTCCTTTTAGAGTATCGCAAAAGAATTTGTTTTAGAAAATGGACTATGATCTGTTTCATTCGGTCAAAAATTTACATTACTTTTAATGCATATTTTATTAGTAGTGGAAAGTATGTTATATTCTATGTCCGATGCATTGTTTTTCGTTATTGTTCCTTTTAAGTCTTGTGGTCAGTCAAATCTCAAAATCCCCCTCTTCAACTACCCCTATGAACATGACATGCATTCGTATTTTTCAAATTCTCTTCGAATTACTTTTTTTTTTTTAACATATTAGAGTATAGAGAAAACAGAAGCTAAAATTATTAAATTACTGGCGCGAAATTAAATATATCGATGCATTCCATGGCCACAGGTTTGACATTTGGAGTGTTAAAATTTGAGACCTGACTGACCACGCGCTTTAATTGCAAGATAACGGTAAAAAATAAAACAACACACTGCCGCGCCGTAGTGACATGACGTAATCAATATTACGCGATTTTATCAGTCTTGTTTTTAATGTATGCTAACTTGGCCATTGATAACTTGAGTTTTTCTTTCGTCAGAGTGTGTGTTATCGTCACCGGACTGTGCTACACGTTGGGCGCCATGTGCAAGAGAATCTCTTGGACATCACTCAACGATTGGATTCTTATAACATACTTATTTGTTGTTCGCGAAAGGAACATGTTTGGCCCATGTTTCTAAACAAGTGTATAGAATCGGAGGGTGAAAAACAGATAAGTTTCTATTTATAGATAGTACTCAGACCAAAACAAATGAAGGGAAGTTGTTTTGAGGGGGTGTGGTTTTTAAATTTTCTTTAGAAGCTGGAATTTCAGATTCCTGTTAAAAGTAAAAAAAAAAAAAAAAAAATAATAATAATAATGAAAAGACACGTTTGCAATGGCGCAGCTTCCAAATCTTCTGCTAAACTAATTTCCCATGATAACTATGGTACATGATGAACTTTCAGCAAATTTTAAAAGCACGTTCACTTAACCTCCCCCCTTTTTTAATGTGGTGTTTTCTAAGATTTACCTTCTTGATCAGACTAATCTAGTCTGTAACGTGAATGAAATTGATCATCCTTATCATATTTAAAAAAAAAAAAAAATTCTACTGCTAGAAAAATATTTGAAAAAAAAAAATAATAATAATAATAAAAAAAAAAAGATATATATATAAACTCTGTTTTAAATTTTAGTTAGTCGATAACTACAGAGGGTTTTTTTCTTTTGTCGTTTGTCTCAAGTTGATAGCTCATTTATGTTTCGTAGAAAGAGACCTCCAAGCACGGCGGAAACAAATGGCCTCCTGGATGCGTGGAATTTATATCGCCCATAAAACACGCCCCCCCCCCCCCCCTGCTACCGTTTTCTGCACAAAGCGTGTTTTTGTGATAACTTTGTTTGCCCTGTAGCATATTTTGATTCGTGGGAGAAAAAATTGGGTTGTTCTCACACATTCACAGATTCCTTTCCACCAAAGTGAAAGATAAAAAAAAAAAGAACTATTATCTGGAATTCTCTTTCTTTCTTTTTATGGCACTTGGCAATTTGTTTAACCACTTAACAAGTTCCGTCTGAAGAAAGGAATGGAATAGTAACAAGTGTATATTTCTCTGTGCTTTTGAAGTCGAAAGTTGTTTTATTGGCTGTTGAAAGGACGAGACATTCCCATATGGGGAATCTGATTTTTTCTTTATTTTTATTTCCAAGAAATGAACCTCCCATGGTATGGTCTATCATTTTGATTGGAGTTTTTAATTTAGTAATTGTGAGATAAAAACTGAGATGATAGCTGTCTATTTTACTTTATTTGTTATTAAAAACTTTAATGAGGATTATTCTCTGATCAAGGAATTGAACGAGTGATAGCAATAAAGGTGAGTCAAGTATGAATTTTAATGAATGTGTTCTGTCGACAATTGTTCTCGGATCTTATCAATTTTTTAAAATAGTTTTTTCTACAATTGTTCATTTTCACTGTGTGGCTTTTAGTAATTTTAATTTTACATCCTACTTTTTTTCCTATTTTTCATGATCCCATTCCATTTTTTTTTTCTTTTTCTAAACTAAGGCTGAAAAATAAAGTATTATCAACAATGTGTCCTCAGTTTCGAACTGGTCTTTTTTCGAAATTTTTTTTTCATTGTGTATCCAGACTTCTACAATATAGAGGCACGCGCGAACGCCTTTAGCCGAAAATTTTTCATTTGGATCTTTTCAAATTCGGAACTTAGCAGAAAAAACTTAAGAAAGAAAAACTTTTTTTTGTTTTTGTAATTTTTTTTAATTGCAAAAATTTAAAATGTTCCCCAATTTTATCTACGGTTTATACACTGTTTATCTACAATTCAAATTTAAAGACTCAAAACATTGTTGTGACATCATAAATTCTTTTATTTCTTTTTTCCGCAGACTAAAAGTTGTCGCCGATCGGCGGCTGCAGTAGAGGTCTGCACGGGCCCGGGCTTGGCCCGTACCCGGCCCGGCCCGTTCTGAAGATTTAAGCAGAAACGATAAAATATGAGCTATTTTCAAAGAAAATGGTTTTAACGAGAATAAGTATAAATGTGGCCATACTAGTTTGACAGCATCAATATAAAAATGCACAGTGTATCGGCATCGGAGAATTACATTATGTGTAACCCGTTTTAATATTTTTTTAGCTGACTCATGCCGATCCGAGATCACGCTAGCATTATTTTTTTTACATATAAGACTGGCCGGACCGGTACTAGACTTAATTATTGGCAGAAAACATGATTTGTAAAATTATTAACAGCAATAAAGAACTTATGTTAGCTTAGTCTTCGGATATAATTTCTCAGTAATGCGAAAGTTTGACACATTTTCTGATTAATTTTAAATTGTAAAAGTATAAAAGTGATAAGCCTAACTATTGAAGGGATTTGGAATCGAATACAGTTTTTAATTTTTGGTAAATAAAATACTTGTATAACCTTGTTGAGATATAATAGTTTCTCAAACGATTGCAGGTTTTTCTCCCTTCCCTTGTTTTTGCTTCCGGAAATTCTATTCAAAACGCTAATTATGACAGTATTTTATTTGTTTGCAGTATTCTTAAATTGCTTGTATCAAAATATGGATAACGCCATTCGATTATATAGTTTCTGAATAAAGATATCTGCTAATCTTATGCGTTTCTGAGGAAAAAAAAATGAATTTAGAAATGTATTTAAAAGGAGCTTCTTTGAATTTAAGAATGAATTTGGATTTGAAATCTATAATAAAATGGGGCCGGGCCGGGCCTGTTTTCGCTGATTTTTGTACGGGCCGGGCCGGGCCTAAAATATAAAAATTTAAATGGGCCGGGCCGAAATAACTTTCCTACGGGCCGGGCCGGACCTGGAAATTCCGGCCCGTGCAGACCTCTAGGCTGCAGTGACTTTTTAGCCCACCAACAATGGCTAAATCGAATAATTTCGTAGTGTTATAAGAATGACTAGCATTTTGTGCGAAGAGATCACAATATAGTAAAGATTGGGCTATTTCTAAACGCATTGACAAAATAATCGAAAAGAAATGTGTGTATCTATCTCTCTTGAGATTCTTGTATGTTTGTTTCTCCCTTATCTTTAGAGATAATCTAATCCTTTTCATATTACTTTCGGAGAAAACCAGCAAGACCCAATAACCTTTCTCCCCCTTTGTTCATTGGGTATCCTTTCGACCATATAATATTCAATTTCAAACTTGTATATGTGTTTATTTTAAATATTACCTACTTCCTGGGTGGGTGGGTAGGGGGGGACTCAGTGGCGTAGCTATGTTTTTTGGCGCCCGGGGCCAGCAAGAAATTTTGCGCCCCCACCCCAATATAGATATATAACAATTTCTCTCAATTTGGCGCCCCTAGGTCTCGGCGCCCGGGGCGGACGCCCCCCCTTGCCCCCCCCCCCCCCCTTAGCTACGCCACTGAGGGGATTCGTACTATTACTCCAAGGATATTCTTTGTTGCTAATTTCTTTAATTTTTATTAGAATTTAAGAACGAAAAAGAAGTATTGACAACCGTATTTTGCCTTTTACAAGATAAAATAAACGCATGCACGAAAAATAGTGTGTCAGGCAAAAATCATATATTAGTGCATAATGTTTTATTTTTCCCATTGTTGTCTATTTTATGATGTAGCGCATATTTTTTTATCATATATATGCAGATGGATATAATAATTTACATTATCTTTATTAACTTTCTTAAAAATTTAAATTATTATATTGCTATTATTATTATTACTATTGTTATTATTAATTTTTCTTGTTTGATTGATTGTTCTTATTTTCTTTTTATAGGTAAGTTCATTTGATGTGTTGTCCAAATCGTGAGTAATGCATCATTATTTATAGTTTTGAAACATTAACTTGAATTACAGGTTTCTATGCCCGATTTGTGGTGACTGAAATATCAAACAAAATGGTTTAAGTCCATCCTATAAGCGTGCATATTATATGTAATCAATATATTATGTTTTATTTGGTTTATTTAATTTGTAATATACCTAGTTTTATAAAAGACATACTGTGTAAATCGGATTTGCAATATAAATTTGCATAACTGTTAAAATTTATTTTCAAACCAAAATATTAGATGTAACTTAAAGGAAAATGCAACTGAAATGTTAGTTTTAACATTTCAGTAAAATGTAAAACCTTTTCTAATCGTGGCAACAGGAGTACTCCATTTCTATTAAAAGCAAAGGAAAAAGGGAAAAAATGATTGCTGTATTTTTATGTTACCATTTTCTAATTAAAAGAAAAAACATTGAAATTTAAATATCTTCTGCTATAAAACCCGTCAAATTTTTGATTTCATTTACAAAATTTGATTTACACGTAAAAAAATATCAACAGTTTTGAATAAATTTTGAATCAGAATTATCAAATTAAAATGCCAATTTTTTAGAAAAAGAGAATACAGATGTGAAATGTGCATTTTTATATTTTGATATGGTGAAAATGATGCTGGGTTTAGAATTCACGGGAAAAAATAAAAATTCTATGATTGAGTCGAAGTTGAATAAATTTTGCTTTTTTTCATCTTGGAATAGTAGCATGAGAACCATAATTGATAACTTTATGATAATAACATACCTTTATTATTTTTTACTGCTTACATTTACGACTAAAGTTTGATTTTAACAATTTCTACAACTGCGTTTTATAGTATTTTGTTAATTTGGCGATAAATATAGTTTGTTTAAGAGTTAGACGTACGAATATAAAATGCATTTTTTACTATAACTAATTTTGTAGGTTTATCATAAGTCAATGAAACAGTTCCTTCTAAAAAATTTTCTTTCGTCAAAATTTGACGGGTTCTACCTTGTAAAACATAATGTTTAAATTAATCAAAGAAAGCTAATAATCTTCCTATCATGATATTTAAACACTAAATTTTTAATTAAAAAAAATCCATATGAAATAATTTTTTAATAATATAAAAGTAAACAACAAAACTATGTATACATTTTATGTATACTTTCTTTCGTGTTTGGCCTAAGTTTCTTTTTGAAACTGTCATTTGTCATTACCACTGTCATTTATTGAGAAAAGTATTGAGATTAAAACAACATTATTTCTTAACCAGTGCTACCAATTTAGCGGATTATTTTATTCAGATATTTGTACCTTCGTTTTATGTAATCTGTCATTATATAAGGCGAATACTATTACTCAGAAATACTGGAGAATTACTGAATTAAAAAAAAAAAAAAAAATCCAAAAAAGTGGCAATAATATTCATATCATAACTACTGTAGCTTGCTCATCGATGGAATCTATCTATAAAGCAGTTATTTTTTCTCTCTTTATTTTAAACTGTTGTTTTCTTTTCGAGATGACCATCACCAACCACTCAATGTCCTCTTTTCATCGCGAGACCTTATTTTCTTGCGTCTCTCATCATCCCTCTCTTGTCCACTCTTGGGATAGTCTCTCCTCAGCTCCAAGGCACGCGAATTTGTGGCGCCGTACACCAAACAAAGAAGGTTTTGTTAATTCGATTTCCTACAACATGGCGATTAGCTATTTCCCCCTCTCTTGATCTGTCCCCCCCCCCCCCCCCTATATCTGCCTCTGATCGGTAAAATGAGAAAATATATATATAAGGTCTCCAGGCGTATGAGATTAGATACTTGGAAGGCACGTGATTTACGGTCGTTGTTTTTTTTTTTTTTAGTTCATGGAATAAGAATTCTGAAAAGTCAATGTTTTCATATTAGGGGTATCCTAATTTCCAGGGATCCTGATTTTCAGGTCAAAGTTCTGACCGACCCAGTGTAAAAGCTAAAAAGTTTCATAGTAGGAGCCCTCCATACCTAAGAAAAAAATTTCACTCACTCTTTGATTCGTTCTGATACATTTAGAATATACTATTTTTTTTTTCCGCTTGTACTAAAGAACACTTTGACTCGTTCTAATACATTCAAAATATACCATGATTTTTTTTTTTTTTTTTTTTTCGCTTGTACTAAAGAACATCCTGCAGTTTAGTTGTTTTTCCCCTTGTGAATGCTTATAAAAACTGAAGAAAAAGTACCCAGAAATTGTCTTACGGACAGGAAAAAGTTGGAATAAACCCTTTCAGGGGTAAGTATTTCCGTTTCTCTAATGTTGTTTTCTCATCCGAATTGTGGGAAAATTTTATTTTAAAGTAAAGAAAAGCAATTTTGAAACTATTTCCACCAACGTCAGGAAAGTAAAATTTAATTTAAAAATAAAAACCGGTTTAAACCGGATTTTTTCTAACCTTTGCAACGCTAAAGGTTGCACATCTGTAGGAGTAAGCTCCCCTACATATTTCTGTAATGTCACGCAGTCATTGCGTGTAAGTTTATACATTAGCAGGATTGAGTTTTCCCCACACTTTCCTAGAAAGTTATCCATTTTTATGTGTAAGTATTAATTACATTTGACTGTGCAGTTTCACATCATGTAAGCAAGGTTACACAGTACCTTTTAGTAAGGTAACACCAATTACCTGTAATTTTTCACAGCATTAGACATAATATTTCACTATATATTTTTTGTATAGTTACGCCACATGTGTGTATAGTTGTACAGTATTTGTATGTTTGATTAAACCAGATTTATTTATTTAGCTATAGAAAAATATTATCCTAAAAATAATAATTTTTTTCATTATTTCTAAAAATTGTGGAACAATTTATAATTTTCCTTAGACTGAAAATTACTTCTTAAACGGTCCATATCTCATCAAATATTCTTGTTTTAATTAAAATATGCAGTTTTACGGTTATATTTAAAGTCTTGAAATTTGGTATAAATTTGGTTGTTTGTATTTTGCACAGAAATGATACCATGTTTCTGAATTTGCGTGCCATGCTTACAAGAATACCAATCAGGACCCACATAGTCATTTGTTTCAGTGATAGACCGATTTGAGCATTTTCCATTACATCGGAGAGCAGATGTACTTTATATTTCCATTTATTATACTCTATTTGCCGTCGTGATTAAAACTTCATTGAAAAAATTAACTATCCTCCTATATATATTCCACAATTTCAAGAATGTTCCTTTTAATTCCTCAATAAGGTTTCAATAAATATAGATATTTGACAAATTGTGTAATATCAAATGCCACTAGATATTAGAATTTGATTGTACATTTTCAAAAATGTTTGAAGATCAAAGTACAAAAAAAAAAAAAAAAAAAAAAAAAAAAATATATATATAATTTGGATTAAAATTAGATGGGATTGTTATGTATCCCACCTTCCTGAAGGTGCAAGGTCGCACAATCTCATGCGTCTATGTTGTCCACGACTTTCTGAAATCAGCAAAATGCTTTTAAGAAGTATTATACAAAATATTTAAAGTGTAAAAATGTACCCGCTACCTATCACAGATATCTATCTTTTTTGTAACTAATGCATCCGCTAAATGGGAAAAAATAGGTGCCAATTTCAATTAAAATTTCATTTGTGAATGTGTCACAAATGAATTAGCAATCAAGGTCCTGTACAAAAACATTTCTTTAAAAATTAAACTTAATATGTAAATATTCAATTTTGTATTTATTATTTCTATTGCACTCTGCGTTTAAAAAATTACCACATAAATTATTTTGAATAAAAGTTTCATGTATTAAAAAAAAAAATGTTTACATTCTCAACTATGCAATGCTCAGCTGTTCTTGAGATTTCCGAAAGTAGTCAAGGTCAGCCAGGTATCCGGGGAAAAATGCAGTTTAAAATCTTTTTAAATGTGAAAAAATCTACATATAACTCCATTTCAAATATTCATTTTTGTGTATTACATAGAAATATATACCCGTTCATTAAAATGGAAAAAAAAGCCTATTCAGAAAGGAACTAACTGCATTCCTTACAACTTGAAGTAACTCTCAAAAAAACCTCAAGAACTCCCATCCAAATAAACAAATGCGAAATATATTCGGGTGCATGCATTCCAGTGGCGGACATTTAAAGAGCGTGTTTCTTTTTTAAAAAAGAAAATAGAAGAAAAAAAAAATCTTTTAAATGAAATAGTGCACTTGAACGATAAGAGGCTTGGTGTAGGGGTAACTCGAGGCAAAATCTGAGAAGTACTTCGCGCGTAAATGGCGAACGGCGCCAGAAATAAATCCAACGCGCTCATTCAACGTTGCCACCTACAACTAGCGCTTTATTTTACTTGGGTTTATTTTTCTTTTGGAGAAAAGAAGTAAAACGCATTTCTTTCATCTAAAAAACCAGCATAAATGCGGATAAGTCAGTCTGGTTGAAAAGAAAAACACGGTTGGTTCTGTTTGGTAACAAGACGCTTTTTAAAACCCCCATTTTAAACAAACGAGGTGCAACGCGTGTTTCTGAAATTAAATATATTTTTAAAATATATACAAAACCTTACTGTAAGCAGTTTTTTTAAACCTAAGCTGAAAGGGGGGGGGGGTTGATTTCATATAAAGTATATGCACATATGTGATATGAGCATGCCTTTAAGCGCAATCTGTACCGGCCGTTACAAAAATCACAAACAACATCCTTGGTATTACTGGAGGGCCTATACGGATTTTCTTTTATAAGACTGGTAAATGGCCTTGACTTAATTTCTCGCCTAGACTTGTCGGTCTGGCAATTTCTTCTGAATAAAAAAAAAAAAAAAATAAATAAATAAACAATAATAATGGTCAGGGTTGCAGATTCGGTGGGAAAAATCGCTGACTCAGACTCCGGAAATTTTAACAACTCCGACTCATTGCTGGCTACTACTACTCATACTAGCGTTGCTGTTGGTTAGAATTGTTAGGGAACGAATGAAAAATAAAGCGAAAATTTCGCTATTTCGGCATTAACTCCGTTCTTAGAGTTTTGAAAGAAAACGGAAAAAAAAAATCTTTTCAGTCTTAGTAATTTTTTAATTTTATATTTCACAAACCCGAAAAATCCAACCATCGAAACCTAAAGAAGAAAACTAAACAAATTTTACTATTTTGGATCCGTGGACTTGAAAAATGGAAATCGTTAAAATTTTCATGTTAATTTGTGTTCTCCAGAGGAGAAAATTCAATTGAAAGGAAAAAAAATAAAATAAATAGGAAAATTTTACTAGTTCAGAAATAATTTGCAATGTACTAAAGTTTTTAATTAGTTTTCATCTACAATGTACCCCGAGCAGTATATTGGGAATCATTAACTTAAGTAGCCCTGTGTAATCCAAAAATATCAATAATAAATATTTTTATGGATGGAAAGGAGAGAAGAAAAAAAAAAAAAAAAAAAAAAAAAAGGGCCGGAGTCGATTTGTTTTTTGCGACTCTTTTGCTCAAAATTGAGCCCGACTCAAATTCGGCAGATCTAATAATGATCATATTGTTCACATGTTTTACGGAATCTTTAGAAATTTATTTAGAATTTTAATATTTCGCACAGAAATATTTTATTTCACTTATTCTGTATATGCAAGATAATCACCTGTTCCTAATATTGATGTTGGTAACACATTTTGTTGAATGTAGTTTTCAGATCATTATTGATAGAGATTATAGGTGATTCGAGATTATGTAGAAAATTCTAATAAAAAACACCTTTAAAAAATCCTTGCGGTGGTGTTTAATTTTCATAGTACATTTATTTTAAATTTTTATGAATTCCGGAACAGTAAATATTTATGAAGAATTAGAAATTGGCAATCAATGAAAAGAATGTTCATAACATGCTGCCTCTTGCTTCATTTTTTATGAGGGGCAATCACTTATTGATATATATTTTACTTTTTTACCTATCATTGTATTATATCTTATAAATATCTATAAATACTACCAGATTGCTTATGTGTCTTAGATTCAGAGGCGTAAAAATATAAATTGGAAGGGGGCTGTTCAAACTCTCAATACGTACATAGTTTCATGTTTTCGAAATTATGTAAAAGTTTCTAATTTAATTTGTAACACAAAATATATGCTCTGATACTCAAGCGCTGTTTTTGATGATTTTTTTTATTATTTCATAAAAAAAGAACTCCATTCATCCCCCCTCCCAACTTTGAATCCTTGTCGTATTAATTTGGTAATTTTAATTACATGGGATTCAGTATCATAAATCTTCTAAAATAATTAAAACTTCATGATTATAACATTAATAATGTATTAGGAGTTAATGGAGTTCAAACGGTGAGTTATGCTCGTAAATATTTCATTAATTGAGAATAATCTTCAAGTGTTCAAATTATTTGAAAATGACTACTTGAGAGCCTCTCATAATTTTTTAATTGCCACGAGTAATGGCAACATGAGTTTACATCAGGACTCGGATTAACTCAAATCGAATCATAAACTCCAGAAAATTTTTTATATGGATTATCTTTTACAAAAATGTAATCAGTTGCAATATTTCTATTATCTTCTTATATAGAAATAATCAAAATGTATAAGTTGAAGGTATTTTGTTAGTGCAGTATTTTTGTTAACTTGTGTCATATATAATCAAACTGTGTTTTGTGCGACTTTTAGATTACAATTCATAATTTTGACTAGGGGAGGGAGAGCTAAATTTTCGGATTTATTTCCAACCTTTTATAACTTCAATTCAAATGGATCGAATGTTTTTTTCTTTATCAGAAGATTCAATAAATCGTGAAAATGAGAGATCTTATACCTATTTATTTAATTGAATAAGGTGTGCGATCGTTTTTTGTCGCCTTCGTCATATTTACTTCGTAATTCAGAATTTTTACTTGGCTTTTTCTCCCACTTGCTTGTCATGTCTGATATCATATTGCTTTCGATCAGAATGCAGAATTTATTTGTACAGTGGACTCTCTCTATCTGAACACTCTCTAATGTGAACACCCCGGTATTATGAACACATTCCGATGGTCCCGGCGAATCTCCATAGATTTAACAAAGGGTGAACTCTCTGTATTCTGAACACTCTCTAATCTGAACACACCACTATTATGAACGCTACTTCTGCTGCCCAGTTCTACTCCACCTCTCTGTAAACTGAACATGTGTTTGTAACTTCAAATCCCTTTATGGAAATTGAGAGAAACTGTAACAGAAGAATAAAAAAGTTCAACTAACTCGATTGAAAAATAAACAAATATCACTGCTAGATTTTAAGCATGTATTTGAAATTGCAATTTGTTTGAATACTTCATATAAAATCTTCAATTAAGTGTTGGAGCATTATAAGCTGTCTCCTGTAGTAGAAGCCATTTAATGATTTTTTTAAATTAGAAAATATAAAAAATTAGTTTTTGATTAGCTGAAGACAATTACGGTAAGTTTAAAATAATTCACTTTCAATTTACTTATTTCAATAAGTAAGTAATAATATAAGTAAAAATTTTATATAATTTTTTTTTTTAATTTTCAACTGATTTCTTCGATTAATCAACTATAGGGAAAATGGTTATTAAAATAAACTATTTTCTTATAATTTCAGTACATTCAGTTATTTAATTTCAGCACATTTGATTTTCAACCATAATAGGATATTCATTAAAGGTTGTAGCAATCATGATAGTTTACTTAATAAATTTAAAGGAAGAAAATATAACAAAAATTCCGTAGCACTGACTTTATTTGATCAACTACTGGCTCGGTCTCCCTACACAGTCCTAGTAGTAATGCATTTCGCAATCACCCTCTATTATGAACTCCCCAATAATCTGAACATTTTTGGTCGGTCCCATCAGTGTTCAGAATAGAGAGAGTCCACTGTATTTCACCCCCAAATTCTCGACAAAGGCATGATCTTAATGATCATTTTATGAAAAGAAATTTTTGGCTTTAGAGACCTTTTTGTATAATATCGCAATTGAAAATGGTGTGGTCTCTGAGATGAGACTGTATTGTTTCGTCAAAGACAACGGAAAATTCTGACATGTAAAAGATAATCTAAAAACGTTTTCTGTCTGTGCGAAATATTTCTTTAACTTTTTTTCCTTCTCGTAAATTGAATGTTCAAAGAACGTGTTTCACCTAAACAATTTCATTCTAGTTTTTTAGTAGAAAACCTTTGTTAGATCCATAAATTTATGCGGTCTTTTAGACTATGCGTGCCCCTACGGTTCCACTTCTATAGTTACACGTGAAATTAAATTCATTTGGCAGTTAAAATATCTGTACCGGGTCATTCGCCACGAAGCCTTCGAAATGAATACGAAGGTGTACGATCGATTTGTTTTTACTTCATCGTTTTACTTTGCAATCAACAAAATAGCACCCAAGTTTGTGACGTGGTTCACGATTACAAGAATGGAAAATTCGTCAGTATTTCACATCCGAGAAGTCTCTTCAAAAGTGGATACTATTTTTACTCCCGATTCCTCGCATTCATAATTTATATAAATCGTCATATTTACTATAGTAATTCACAAATTTTACATGGCTTTTTCTCCCACTGTTTGTCATGTCGGATATCATATTGCTTCTGATGAATGCAGAATTTATCTCTTATTTCATTCCCAAAATTTACGACAAAGAAAGTTATGATCTTAAATGATCATTTTATGAAAAGAAATTTTTGTTTCGAGATCTTTTTCAGGGCTTGAATTTCAGGGCGGGATGGCGGGATTCGCGCCCAAAATTTTGAAATCCCGCCCAAAAGACTAGCGTGGACGGGAGGCTCCCGCCCAAAAAATTTTGCATTTTGAAACTATGATCAACTCCCACGACCGTTTTGTGAATTTTATGATATTTTCGTGCGAGTAAGCGACACATTTTGCGAGTTTTTTTACAGCGAAAAATCATTGAAAATCACGATTTTTTCCGCGACTGATTGACAAATTTTGCAATTTTTTTCCTGCAATGATTTGACGACGAGTTTCGTTGTATTTTCCGCGGCGAAACAGAGGTGATTCTGTTCGGAATTTCCACTCCCCCCTCCCCCCCCCCCACAAAAAAAAAAAAAAAAAAAAAAAAAACTCATTCAATTCTAAAAATTATAAAACAGTGATGCCGCAGACGCGCTAGTGCGCGTAAATTACTCAAAAGATCGGAGATGACACACACAAAAGAAACAGTTCTTACACGTTTCACAAGACGCATGATTTCGTAAAAGTTTGCTAAAAAACGGCAAATATTGTTAAAAGATCGCGAAAAAACAACTAATTTCCGGCAAATTTCGTCAAAAGATTCACGAAAGAATGCCTAATTTCTTCACAGAATTCTGTAAAACGGCAGTTTTTGTTAAAAAGGTTGCTAAAAAACGTCAATTTCGTCCAAAAATCGCGAAAAACGACAAATTTTGACAAAAGATTCACTATAAATGACAAATTTCCCCTAAATATCACGAAAAACGGCAATTTTCGTAAAAAAAAATCGCAATAAAACATCAGATTTCATCAAAAGATCGGGAAAAAACGGCAAATTTCCTCAGAAAATTCACGAAAAAACATCAAATTTCGTCCAAAAATCGCAAAAAACGACAAATTTCTACAAAAGATTCACTATAAACAACAAATTTCCCGAAAAAATATCGCGAAAAACGGCAATTTTCTTAAAAAACAAAAATCGCGATAAAACATCAGATTTCATCCAAAGATTGCGAAAAAACGGCAAATTTCGTCAAAAAATCTCGAAAAAACGGCAGATTTCGTGAAAAGATCGTAATAAAAGACAGATTTCATCAAAAGATAGCGAAAAAAAAATGCAACTTTCGTCAGAGGGAACCTCTCCCTCCTTCCTCCCCCCCCAAAATAATATAACAGGGAGTTAATTTTTCTGTTCAACAAACTAATTTTCCTGCTTCAATATATATTTTTTCCTTTGCTACTCTAAAATCAGTTTCTGACAGCTCCAAATCTTTCTGAGTGAGCGCAATTCCTGAAAGCAGCCATATATTAAACAAAAAGTATCCCTTTACTCAACAAAGTATTCATTTTTTAAGAAAATCTTTTTCGATGAATTTGACTTGCCCCTTTTTTAAAGAAATGCAAACAATAGTGATACTTGTTATCTTATACACTCAAATAAGTATTATTTTATGACTAAATTTGTATCTTGCACATTTAAAATACAGAAAAATAACATTATTAATTACAATTATTAATTATAAATTATAAATAATTTATTAAATTAATTAGAAGTTTTATTAATTATTATTAAAATAATAATTAGACCTGTGACAAAAATAACTAGCACCGGGAGGGAATTTACCACCAGTAAAAACTAAACAGTATAAATTTTTTTTTTACACATTTCGCATAATTATTCTGAATTGTTGATAAAAATTGCTTCAGTAATATTTTTTTATGTCTTTATTCTGGTAATTCTTTAAATAGCACATAAAATAATGGCGGATTTTAAACATTTTTTCTCCCTCCCAAACAGCCAAACTCCCCTCCATTTATAAATGTTGGTAGGGAGACTCCCCTCCTTCGAAAAATTGAATTTCAAGCCCTGTTTTTGTATAATATCACAATTAGAATGGTGTTTTCTCCGAGACTATATTTTTTCGTCAAAGACAACGGAAATTTTTGACATGTAAAAGACAATCTAAAAATGTTTTCTGTCTGTGCGAAATATTTCTTTTGAAAACTTTTTTTCTTCTTCTCATAAGTTGAAAGTTGGTGTTTCACATAAACAAGTCCATGCTAGTTTTTAAATAAAAAAGCTTTATTAGATCCATAAATTCACGTGTGATCCATAAATTCTCAAATCCCGTGTCCATCTACCTTTTCACTTCTCTAATTACACGTGAAATTCAATTCATTTGGCAGTTAAAACAATGAAAGAGGAATCGGAATTAATATCTACAATATCCTTACCGGGTCATTCGCCACGAAGCCTTTTAAATGAATACGAAGGTGTACGATCGATTTGTTTTTGCTTCATCGTTTTACCTTGCAAATCAACAAAATAGCATCCAAGTTAGTGACGTGGCTCACGATTACAAGAATGGGAAATTCGTCAATATTTTCACCCCCGAGAGAAGCCTCTTCAAAAGTGGATACTATTTTTACTCCCTCATAATAGAAATAGAAGTGGATAAGAGGCTGCCCCACCCTCATCTGCTCTGCTCCTCGTGCTCTTCCGTCATCCAGCGCAAGCACAATGGCCCAGCTGTTTTCGTCAGCTTCTCTGACCTCTGCGCCGAAGCTTGGCAGTGGGCCGACGATAGGACGGAGCGATAAGGTGTGCGATCACGATGCTACGTCGATGTGTTTCGTCTGTCGTTTACTTTCGAGCGACTGAAATGGTGAATCGCAAGTCCACATTGGATATTACACCATTGCGATGCGTTTGTTCTGGGATAAATTGACTGCCGGTGAGTAATGTGTTCCTCCCGTTTTTACTGTATTTAACAGTAGTCAATTTGATCATCAACTCGGTGATAATAACACCATTCATTATATGCTATTAAATAAATTATGAAACAAGAAAAAAAAATCTTTGTTTAATAATGCTGGCTGAATGTATTCAGACTCATTTTTAAACTTGAAATTGACAGGTGTGACTCTTAAAGTGTTTTAAAATTAAAAATATATTTCATTCTTCAATAAATTAATTACATAATGAGTTATTGAATGAATTATTTACATAATAAATTATAAGTACGTAATTTTGAAATTCAGTCCAAAAACCTCTTTTTCAAGTCAAGTCAACGGTGGTGCTCAAGGAGTACTTACAGTGAGTACCAACCCTTGTTAAACCTCCAACGAAAGCTATTTGATTTATTATTTGATTAAGAATACCTACTAATTTTATGCATTTAGTAATGAAAAAAGACTTTGTAAATGTGTTAGAATGTATTACTTTTGATTTGTAACTACCCTAGTTAAGGTTCTGGTTAAAATTACCTTATTTCATAGGATCTTAAACTTAATCAAATACTAATAAATCGAATAGTATTTAATTTTTTGGGAAGAGAAATTTGATTTCTAAATTTACTGATGGTTTTCTATAATATCAAAATCACGCTTGCATACTTTATTCAATACTTACCTACCTCCCCCCCCCCCAAAAAAAAAAAAAATAAATAAATAAATAACTTTAAAACACACATTTTTTTTTCTTGTGATTCCATCTTAGCAGGTTTTACTGTAATTAAATAAGCAGTAAAATTTTGTAGTCATTCTCGAAAAGCATATAACCCCTATTTAACAACTGTATAATTAAAAAAAAATTAATAATTTTTAAAGGTTAGATTTACTAAAGTAAAGTGGGGTATCTAAGAATCATTATCAGTTGTAATTTTTTTATCTTTTACGCTTAGTTTCCATTTTTACCACTACCATTTTCTCTATTTTATACATCCTCTACATTTACAATATGTTTCTCCCACTTTTAATTTGTTGTTACTGTATTATAAACCCTTGCGGGGCGGTGAGATATATATTATCACACCTAATTTAAGCAAGATTCGCATCAGAAACTTTTAACAAATTTTTATATTTTTAATTTTGGGTGCAAAATGTTGAAAAATTGCTTTTCCTTATTTTAAAGTAAAACTTTTCGATAATTCCTGTGAGAATTCATTATTACCGACTCATTATTGCTTGCACTCAAGGGGTTAATGTTGCTTTGAAAATCACGGCAGCGTGTAGAAGTTTCATTTTCCGGCCATTTTTCCGATTTTCCTGCTGTATTATTAATTTTAAAATGATTAAATTTGTAAGTCAAATTTTACTTGAGTTTGTGTTAAATATCCCGCAATGTAAAAATAAATAAATAAATAAATAAAATAATAATAATAATAATAAAAATAAAATAAAATAAATAACAAAATTTTAATATAGTTGAAACGAATATTATTTATTCGTTTGTGTTTAAATCGTTTTGTTTTCTGGTTTATAGCTAGACACAGTTAATTTTTTAACTAAATGATTGCGTGTATTATAGTTTTCATTATTTCTGTGTCATATTCTATATAAAAAGGTGGGAATATTGCTTAAGTTATTGTCTTTCAATTAAAAATATTTCTACTAATTTCAGGCTGTATTTTGCTATTAAACACAATTTTCAGCTTCTGGAGGCTTACGGGTGTATTCGAAAAAATATTTTCCATCTCTAAACAACACGAAATTTTCATACATTTTCAAACAAAGAGATAATATATTGATTTATAAATATTAATATTTTCTCCGTATGACCGTTTTTTTCGTTCCCAGCTCGCTTTAAAAATTTCAGTTCGAAACGCCAATTTAGACAGCATTTTCTGCAATATTTTCTACATTTATCAAAAAACGAAAAGCGTGATACATTATGTAGTTTCTAAATAAGAGAATTTGCCAATTTGATGCGTTTGAGAGCAAAAATTGAATGTAAAAATAAATCAGAAAATAAGCAGTTTAAATTGAAATGCATCCTTAAGACAACTTTTTTAACCTCTTCAGACCTGAGGTACACAAATGTGTACCTTCATTCTTTTCCTGATAAAAACTAAACTGTTCGAATTTTTTGCATTTTAACTGTACTTTTATACAGCTGAATGTTTTTTGCTTTAAAACAAAATCAATAAATGTCAGCATTGATGAATATTACCTCATAAAATAAATATTATTTACATGCGACTTTCGAAAATACCTTCAAGACATTGTGACCAAGAAAGTAAGAAATATTCATTATTATTTAACTTAAATGCTTTACGATAAAAAATTTTGAGGATTTGCTGATCATTTACTTGTTTAAAGATCTTAATTTTGTTATTGCGTAAATTTATATTACTGGTAGTTAAACTGGTGTTTTAAGGGGATTAGTATTTTAATATCCATATTTGTAAACCTAAATTACCAGTCCCGTAAAGTACTGATTTCATAAAAGACTCTTTCTGTCATCTATGGTGTTATGTCGATTATGCAAAAGCAGTAAATATATATCTGTAGAGTTATTTTATGCTCAGGTCTGAAGAGGTTATGTGAATAAAAGCTGATAAGAAACTATTTCTGTTTTTTGTGAAAATTTTATTCTATCTTTTCCAAATAAATATTGCAAAATCTTTCTGAAACAACAATAAAAAAATTGGTTATTCATATACATTTTTCTAGATATTCTGGACTTATACACCAGACGCAACTTTCCTTGATTAAGGCTGTTCTCAAATCAGATAGGGTAACTTTGTGGTATCAATTTTATTTATTTATTTATTTTGTTGTTGTTCGGAAATACGTGAAAATAGCAGGTACTGTTGTTCAGAAACTATCTATCCGCGCTCATTTTCTCGATTTTTTGCAAACACAATAATTTTTTTTTAGAAAATAATGTGAAAGTGGCGTTTTAAACGGAATTAAGAGGAACCACTCCAATTGGTGCGAAAAACGTGTTTGTCACGTCCACGGGATCAAAAATCACTTATATAACCAGTGTTGAATCCATGGGATGGCCCGGGCGGACATCTCCCTCCCCGGAAAATTTAAGATTCTGGGTTTTTAATGGTCAAAAAGGGAATTGTCCCCCCGGAACTCCATAATGCCCCCCCCCCCCCCCGGAGAAAAATGTGTGAATTCAACACTGCTTATAACTCATGATGTGCAGATTTGTTGATTTTAGGCGTTGGCGGATATGTGGGAGTTTACTGTATTTGTTTTCATTTATTCAAACTTTAAATTTTTCAGTGAATTGTGTTATTTTGCATGTTATATATACCAGTGGTTAACCTTATTAAGTATAGGAGAAAAGTCCATGAGCAAAATCTTTTACTTTATTTTTTCTTTTGAAAAATGAACCGCCGGAATACTGTGTTTGCATCTTTTGGATATCGAGTATGTGAATATTTCCTGTCATTTTATTTCATCTCGTGTGAATTACTTTAGACAAACAGGAAGATGCCGGCTGTGTTTCAATGACATTTCGGCCATTATTTAGCAGACTAACTAAACGGAAGTCCTTGACTTTCACCTGAAAAGGAAAAACCTGATGAACACTGGGTGAATTATTCAGATTTCAAGCAGCAAAAACACAATGAGGCACCACACATTTGAAAAGATAGACAAAGAGAGGTAAAATTTATGAGTGAAACTAATTATTAACTTAAATATTAAGTTTGCGTTTGCTTCAAAGTTACTCACTCACACAACCGTAAGCGTATTTTAAATTAAAGGGATAACTATTTATTGCTGTCAATAAATAAGACCTTACTAAATGTTAATCATCTGTAAAAAAAAATAAATAATAATAATAAAATAATTGAACGCTTCTGTCTTTGCTCTATGTTTATATATCCCAGCGTTATGCAAAGTCAAATCTTTAGGGAGATTTCAAAATATGAGAAAAAATCGGGTAATTTACAAATATTTTTTGAAAAGTCATGGAAAGTCTTAAAGAAAAAAAAAAAAAAAAAAAAAAAAAAATGGCGTGAAATTCATCAAACAATCTCAGGAAAAAAATCACGAAATTCATCAAACGACTGGGGGAAAAAAACGAAAACAATAATTGTGAAATTTGACGACATGATTGCATAAAAAATAGCTAATTTTGATAAAGAATTACGAGAATAAGTAGCAAATTTCGTTGTAGGGCCCATTTGGTCAGGTATTTTTTGAGAATTTGGTCATGTTTTGCTTTGATACTTGCATTATCATTAAAATGAAGACATGGGAGATTTTGTTAGTTAATTTTCATACTTTGTAAAGAGAAAGGATTCAAGAATCTTTTTATTATTATTATTGGGACTCATTTTGGAAAAGTAAAAGAGTTTTTAGTGGAATTTATTACATTTTTGTGAAAAATAATATTTTTTACCGAAAGATGAAATCCATTTGCTCAAATTCAAATCAAGTATTAAATCAAGCAATTTTTCCAAAGCTTTCTGCCAAAGTTTTAAATTTCTGATGAACTTGGTTTGTTTTCAAATCACGCATTTTAAAACCCAACAAAATTACAAGTGTGTTTTTATGGGATGGAACTGTGTGAAGTGGCATGTTTACCAAAGTCGATTTTTGTGAAGGGATCTGTTTCATTGAATGAAATTTTATTAAGGGACATTAAATAAGCTCAAATGTTGCCTGGATCGACCTCCTGTTCTGATTGTTGTTAGTATATATAATATCTACCAGAAAACTTTTATAGTTTGAGGATAATACACATAAGTATTCAGCAAAAAGACAATTCAAAAGCAGAAATGTATTTACTTCCGAGTCACACCAGTAAGTCCATAAATTTTTCGAACAAATCTTTATTTTCACCGCTATTGTTCTTTTAACACTTTCATTTTCTAGACTATTTTGGTGATGATGACCTAAAATAGTCGTGATCAGGAAGAATAGGCAACTTTTATCGTTTATCTCGGCACCCCGCCGCGCTTTCTATATAAATTAATAACTCGTGTGCCCACACGAGATGAAAAAATTTCCTTCTTGGTGGGAATATGATTTCACGTGTTCTCCTTTGGCAGCTGACCCTTTTTTCTTTGCTGAAATTTTCTACTATAGTTACGCGACGAGACTTTAAACAGGAATTCTTAATACGAGAAAATATGGTTAATAATGAAGTTGTAAGTAAATGTGAGCCAAAATGACTTAACCTCTTAACCCCATTTCTGTACTGTCCCAGATTTACCTCCATGGATTCGTATAATATATTCATGTAATGTAACCTGTCTCGTCTAAAGATTTTTATCGTCTTTTTCAACGAGTGTCGCTGTACATGTAGAATAGGCTGCGTCCAGTACTGCCACTATTTCCGAGTAGTAATTTTCGCCTTATTGAATTGAATTTCAGTGATTAGATAATCCACAATGCTAAAATAGTATTGCTCAGTAATTAAAACCTGCATCGTATACTCATCGGCCCTTTAAGCGGCCTAACCGAGTTTTGCCGTCACGTAGTTTTTGGACTCAAAGGCTTATTTAACTTAAAATTTATATTAATGCTATTTTCTTCAATTGCATATGATAAATAAATATCCAAGATTGTGGAATAGAAGTATCCATATCAATATTTTCCGTAGCCGTTATTTTATGAATCGTTAAACTTGCATATAAAATTTCGTAGGACGCTTAAAGGGTTAAAGGATGAGTCTCAAACTGCTTTTAGTTTTTGTCTTATAGTAAGATCACTGTTCATTGTCCCGGAAATCGGGTCAAGTGCAGGGTTTTGTTTTTTATAGAAGGAATAACTCCCACCAAATTTATTTTATATATTTGTCAGGTTCTGATACCACCTCTGCTAAAGAATGGAATTTCCACTATTTCTCTATTTTAATATCTTGTATTGTATGGCTGTGTACCAGAATTTCCAAGGTGACATTCCTTCTTTGTGGAAAGGGGAATTGACAGGTAATCCTATACAGGTGGTGAATAAGAGAAAGAGAAGATTGCTGAGAGGCATGTCCATCTGTCAGTGAGGTATGCGGATGACGAGCAGATAAGCAGCATGTCACTAAGCAAGAAAGGAATGGAGGATGTGTCTAATGAATGAGCTCCAAAGGGGGTTGACATTGGTGTGACCCAGTGATTTGGGAAGAGCAAGGCTGGTCTCAGATTAGTTCAGTCCGTACCTGGGTTTCGTACCTAGAGGGTGCTCAGTGTTGTAGATCGTAAGGAGTGCGTTTCTAGAGAGCAAAGGACACAGACGTCCTGGTGTTTAGTGCTCTGGGCCGAGAAGTGCAGGTCGAGTATACCTGTGTTGGGAGATTCGTGGTTGATCTCCGATAAAGTGAATCTAACGTGCATTGAGTGTGAGGTGGAAAGTGTAATTGGAATAGTACACAGCCAACCTTTACTGTAATTAATTTAATCAGATCACCTATATCCGAGTTGTAATTGTATATAATTGTAAATAGCGTATTTAGTGTGTACATATATTCTTAATAAACTGATAATTCAGTTAATTGACAGCGTCAGTGTTCATTTACACAATCCTCACAGTGGGTGACCGATATCACCTAGTAATATCGGTCGTGGCAGCTATATCTACCACGGACTTTCTTCAAAGTTGTGCGGACTGAGAGGAACGTCCGACAATATTCATAGCTGCACACTGTGTTCTTATCATCCAGCGTCGTGTAGTGCACTGCTTGCTAAACACATCTGAAACAAACAAAACCAAATGTCTCAGAAAATATAATATTGAATTTGCGGGTGGAAGGGAGTGCAGAACATGGATTTATTTATAATGAAATTGAACAACGTTTGGTAAAATGATAATTATTTGGAAAAAAAAAAGTCATCCAAAAGTATCATTAATTTAATATATGAAAGACCACATGAAATAATCTTTAGTTTCCAAAAAGAACACAATTGATTGGTTGATCCATTTAAGCCCTACTTTGCACGGGGTCTTGAAAAATATTGTTTCAAGAAAACCAAGTGTAATATTTTACTGAAGAAAAATAAACATTTTAAGTTAATTGTTATATTTTGCGATTCGCAGTTAGTCCGCAACTGCCAGTCTATGATGCCCTTTTCAGTTGATTGCATTTCTGAAATATTGAGTTTTATCTATTTGTTCTAGAGGCTTGAGCACTAATAGGGAATCGAAAAATGCTGGAATTTATTCCTTTTCTTAATATACTTGAAATTCGCTCGACTGTTTTTTGTGATGACCTTAAAATTATCGTGATCAGGAAGAATGAGACTGTCTCTTCAGTGGCTGGCTGCACCTTCTATATAAATTAACTCGTGTGCCCTTACGGGATTAAAACTTCCTCCTCTCTGAAGTTGCTTTCACATTCTTTTTGACAGCTGACCCTTTTCTCTACTATACTAACGAAGCGAAACTTCACACGCTTTAAACAGGATTCCTTAATCAGCGAAAATTTATCTAATAAAGAATTGTATTAATGCCTTAACCCTATTTCTAGAAGAGTCCCAAGTTTCCGTCGAAAGCAATCTCGAAATACGTTAAAAAAGACTGTATACGCTGAGGCAAATGATATGCTCTATAGAGGCATGGACATTCATGGCTTGGTACACGACATTTCGGTCCCTGGCCATTTTGGTCCCAAGACATTTCGGTCCCGAGACATTTCGTTCCCGAGACAATTTGGTCCGTGGTCATTTCGGTCCCTAGCAACTTTGGCCCCTTGTCATTTCGGTCCTTAGTCATTTCATTCCCTTGTTATTTCTTTGCTCGCTATCTTATAAGTCGGATTTTAATTGTTGTGGGCCTGCCAAATAGTAAAAGTTCAACATTATTCGGGCCTTTTTTTAAAAAAATTCTTTTAATTTTCCCCTCCCCCCAAGTTTTATAAAAAGTTGAATATAAGAGTCCGATAAATTTAAACTTTTATAACACGTGACAATGAAATCACAGCGAGTTGAAAATTTTGTTTGGTTAAACAATGTGATATAAATTTAGGGGATATTGTGTTTTGCTTTTAGTATAGTATTATTAATCAGAATAAATATTTTAAATTTTATTATTAATTATTAGTATCAGTATTTCATATAACTTCTATAAACTATATAAACTGAAAAGTATTTTATATAAACTGCCATAAATATTTTTTGGCTGTTTACGTACATTTTTTTAAAACCTTTAAATTAGCATTAATTAAATAATTAAAAAAAACTTTGCTTATTTTATTCCCTTGCAATTAGTTTGATAATAAATGTCATTAATAATTCAGTTAGACAGTTAAGTTATAATATATGCATATTTCCTCAAATCACCCTTCTACACCCTCTCCTTTGATAAGTCAGATATGAAATATATTTATTGAAGAACAAATTTTTTATCTTTCTTATTATTTTTATAATTACAAAGTTGCATCTTATAAATTTATTTTGATAAGTTACTTTTCACTATAAAAATTGGAATAACAATAGTGATTTCGTAACTAGGCATGCTATGAAAAAAAACTGTTTTAGAAATTTGCCTCCGCCACTTTTTTAATAATAATAATATTATTTATTGATTGCATTTTTTAAGTCTTCTCACGCCATGAAAACAATTTTTGTGAGTGAATTTTATTGAAACTGGGCCTATTTCATTCTATTAAGATGATTGTTATTTTTTTTTTTTTTATTTATTTTTTTATTTATTTATTTATTTTTTTTACGTAGAATTTATATAACAACATTTTAAAATATAATAATATAAATATTATACATAAAATATTATATATAATTTAATAAAATATATTAAAATGTAATATAATAATATTTTAAATAATTTTATTTTCAATTTTTAAGTGACAAAACTAAGATTTTATTTATTTGTATTACCTTTTCACTCTTACTTTCCCAGAAAAAAAAAATTTCCTATTTTAGTTTTATTTTTAACTATACTATTTTTTTAAAATGTCTGTAGTTTTAAATATACAATAAATAAACACGTAAAAGATAAATTTCAGTTTAGAACTACTAGGAAATATAATGATGTATTGAATATAAAATGGAATATGTATTGAGTTTATTTAAAAATAAAATTCATTATGTAAATTAATCATATTATTAATAATAAATAGATTTAATAAAATATTAAATTGATTTTTATATTAAAATTACTAACTATTTTCAGAATTAGGATTACCAATTATCATTAGGCTTACCAATTATGATTAGGATTACCATACAAAATTTGTGTGAATTATAATATTTTGGATAAGAGTTATACGTGTGTGCGGTTTTCGGGCACTTATAATCGCATTATACTAAAATTTTATGGCCTTCAGTTTAAAAGCTCTGCAATGTTCCCTATAAATGTATGTCTTATTTCACACAATTTCAGCTTGCAGGAGAAGGGACCGAAATGTCTTGGGACCGAAATGTCTTGGGACCGAAATGGCTAGGGACCGAAATGTCTCGGGACCGAAATGGCAGGACCGAAATGGCGGGACCGAAATGTCCTGCTTCCTTCATGGCTAGAGATGAGGACTTTAGAAGCCAAGGGGTATACGTGAGAAAATTGAAAAAATTGAACTAAGTGCACAAAATTTCACAGAACGCAATAGATCTTTCAGAAAATGTTAAAGTGGGCATTTTGAACCAAATTCCCGCTCAAAAGATGAATAAACATTCAAAGAAGCTTGGAAGTCTTTATCATGTGACCAAAATCGCCTATAAATCAATAAGTAAATTATTGATCAAAATATGGAAAGCAGTTAGATTCCAAATCGCTTGCTTAGTCAAGCCTTATATCTTTCCGTTACAAAATGAATTTTTAAATGCGTCAAAACGTTTTACTCTTGTTGAGCAGAACATTTGAGAACAAACAGCCTTAAAATTTGAGTCCGCATGAGATAATACGTCCTTCTTTGTGGAAACTTTTCTCAAGTTCTTAATTCTTTGAACAACCTCTACCACGTTTTTTATGTTGTCAAACTTTACAATTGTTTTTGCTTTAAACAGAATTCTTCAATGCGAGAAAAATTTTCTCATAAAGAAATAATGAAAGTGCCTTAATCCTATTTCCAGAGAGCCCGCCCCAAATTCTTCGAAATTTGCTTCAATTGAAATGGGCTCGAGCTGTAACGCGTCATTTAGAATTAAACTACTGAACTCGTGGCTAATGCGTTAATGTGATCGAGTTTTTACCTTCGGATGAAATGAAAGTTCTGTCTTTGCTTCCCGGTTTTCGATTGCTGTCTATTGTGATCATTGTTCGGCATTTTTTAAAGTTTTTTTCCCCTGCCCTTTTTTTGTTATTTAGGTCAGTTACAAAATGGAGTTTTTCCATAAATAATCGAATCATACTCATCTTATAGATATTTATTGCTATCAATAGCAGTGTAATTGCTTCAATTCTTGACTTCCTAATAAGGTGCGCTACGCCTTTTATATGAGATAGTCTGAATTCCTTGAAACGTGCTCTTTTACTTCATTTCAATCATTAACTGCTTATACTAAGCTACAGAATTAACCTAACAAGGAAGGTCTCCGTAGGGCACACTCCGAAAAATCTAATTACATAATGTTCTTCTAATGAGGATACATGCAATTATTTAAAAAAAAATCGGCGGAACCTCAATGGAGTGTCCGTAAAAAAATAATGAAAATTTTCTTATTTGGCGATTTTTCATCGGTTATCGATGGAATACAATTTAAAAAAATATGTTTTTATGTCAAATATGAAATGTTTCATGTTGAACTTGTTTAAATAAATTTTATTTAAACATTAAACTGTCTCGTTTTAAGTTTAAATTTGTTAAATATCATTTACACTTATTCTAAAAATCCATTAACAAACTATTTTCAGTTACATTAAAATCGTTTGCTTTTGGCGAGGAAAAGAAATGCTCGCCAAATTGCATGACGATTTCGTCTTTTCATGCTTTAAATATTCGAATTTTTACAAACTTTCTACTGTAATTCCTTCGATAAATTTGACTGATCCTTTATTACTATCACTATCTTAGTAGCTACTAAGATATTTTAAAATAAACAAATAGGGATGTTAATAGTTAATTTTATTTTAATAGCCTTTAAATAAACCTGAACATTTCAAAGTTCATATTTTATGTTTTTGAGAGTCTCTACTCTCTAGCCGCTATAATGTTTAAATCCTTTAAAAACCCGAAGTCGAAAAAACTTTTTGATTTACAGCACTTTTATCTATTAAAGCTAGGAGAAAGTAAAAATGACTCCGCAGCTGTATAGGAAACTTCTTTCAAAATTAAAGAACATCCACACGTACAAAATAAGACTTTACTTTATGTTAATAAACAATTCGCAACTGTTTTTTAATTTCTCCTTCACCTCCCTGTGCTTTATGGGTTCTTATGTGTTTTTCAATTATTGTTTCGAACGATATTTATGTATGCTGAGTCACTTCTTGTAAAGGTTAGGCAACAGTACATCTACGTGTTGATTCCGGACTTATTCAATCTGTGGCGCGCCCTTTATTACTCACGACTGGCTCCAAACGAAGATGAATCTCGCTTTTAAATCGTGGGCGGACCTTGATTGAATTCGCCAAGATTCATCTTTTCCATGAATCTGATATTTTTGCTACCTGTTTCCTGCTGCAAAATGTCCGATTTCAAGAGCTCCAGTATAAATGATGGACTCGGTCGTTGGGATGTTTAGTTTGAGAAGTTTTTTTAGTATCATCGACTTCCTTCCATCAAATTTAAAATAAAATAATTTGTCAGAAATAAGGAAAAATAGTGGGTTGAGCTATTGCTACTAAGTTAAGTGGCTTGATTTGATTGACGGATAACTGCTTTTCCAGTGGGCCATGTAATAAAAAAGGAATTTTTGTGACAATTTGGTTTACTGTGCAATATTTCATTACTAACTGGCCCACTTAACGTTTCTCGGACCCTGGATAGTAATTTTAACTAAGCCTGAAATAGTGACGAATTCGGGCATTTTTCACCGAGAGTGATTTCTGCAAATAATATTGCAAGGGATAAAGGACTTTAGGAAATTTAAAATAATTATGAATTTTAAATGTAGCGATGCACCGAATAGTGATTTTGCTCGACTGCCTAATATTTGGCTTGCAAGTCAACCAGATATAGAATATTTGGCTAAATTTCAAGTACTGCAAAATTCTGGATTTTTATGTGCATGCATAACAACACATCAATAATAATAATTCAGTCAATTTCGTTTACGTAAATTTTGTTTAATTTTATTTACAAACCTCCTGAATAATTAAGGGCTCAGAGTTACATAACTGCAAGCTTATATTCCTATTGTAACATCTTATCTTCGAAGTATCGCGTTCCGGACGCATTTAGATGTATCAATTGTGTGCGGTGAAGGTTGAAACAAAACGCATGATTGTTGCACAACGCTTTTTTTCCATCTTTTATTTCTTCTCCCCCCCCCCCCCCATATTTAAATACCGTCCACGCCCTACTCGATATTTTTTTTTCCTTGAACTACTGTGTTTGCTTCTTATAACAAGCCTTTATGGGAATCGTTGTCTTTTGCATTGGTTTTGAGAATTGGGTGAAGTGTAAAACAGCTCATTTGGGAAACTTTGTAACTAAGAGATCGACCGAAAATTCGGTTTCGTTTTCGACCCAAATTCTGTATTCTGCCGAAAATTCATTTTCGGCGAAAATGCTGCTAAAGATTTGGCCGGATCGAAACTACCAGTTTTCCAAAAATCTCATTTCTTCCTTAGAAAATTTTCAGCACTGCTCATAGATTTCAGCTACATCGGCTCAAATGAGAATATGCTATGTGCAATACATGTATGACTAGCTTTTTCACGTGTTCATTAAGGCTGTTCTTAACTCACATTGCTCAACAAGCTCAACGTTTTGACACATTTACAAATTCATTTTTTTGTTTAACAGAAATATATAAAATTGGAAGACCTGACTATGGAAGCGATTTGAAATCGAACTGTGTGATCAATAAATTACCTATTGAGTTATAAGAGATTTTCACCACGTGACAAAGACGTTTTTCATCCAAGTTTGAATAGTCATTCTTCTTTCGCGCAGAAAATTGAATGAAAACGCCCACGTTGACGCTATTTTCTGGAAAATCTATTGCGTGTGCTTTCCACCCCCCCCCCCTCCCCTCTCTCTCAAGGAAAATGAGTGCGATTAGATAGTTTCTGAATAACGGCTGCTAGTTTCATGCATTTCTGAATAAAAGAAAATTTAAAATTATGCCATAAAGTTGCCCTTTTTAATTTAAGCAACAACCTTAAAAGCTGCAGGCTTAATGCAAATAACATCTTTTGTTTGAAATCTTAGAGGTATTTCAAAAACTCTTAAGTTCTAGTATAACAGATGATCATTTACAGAAATGATGATAAATCGAGGACTGTATACCTAAAATTAAAACATTTTTATAATTAAATGAAATTCCTATAACTTCAAAATCTCAGTCTTTGAAGAATTACGTTTTATTTTATACGTAAATAAAAACGTTCTGTGCCTAAGGCTCAGAGAGCCAATTCGGGCATCCTCTATAATTAATTAATAATTATGTATATATTAATTACTTAAAGTTTTGAGTCTTTGAAAATCTTTCTTTAAAGAATCGCTGTTTTATTTTACATGTGTGTGTGGGGGGGGGGTGTGACAGCGCTTCTGTCACATATTATCTTGTCTTCTCCCCTTTTTAGAAAATGAACAGGTAAAATCGAAACTTCAAAATTTTAACTGGAAATTACCCCCCCCCCCCTTAAATAAATAAAGTTAATATTCTTACATTTAAGGTTATAATGCAGTACTTTGTTATTTTCCCTTTTATAACTTTGTAGGTGAAATTAATTCCTTTACAAACCCTCTTTCATATGATAAAAAAACACCATTTCATTCCCACTCTTTGTTTTGGATTTTCATCACTTTGAAAAAGATCTGTTAATTCTTTTCTCGTCACAATAAAAGTTAACCGAATGTCAGTCTTCCTTAAATCTGCACATTTCTGCATTTTTCCCATGTTAAATAGATCCAGCTGTGGTTTATAATAAGTTTATCCGTTAACATTCTCATGCACTCAGCTAATCTTTAAAATCTCCCAGATGTCATGAATCATTCGGCATGTAATTCTTTCAGTATCTGGAAGCACACGTGCGTATGCAATCGACACTCCTTAAAAACCACAGGACTTTGATATTACACCAACCCTAGCATTCTCGGTTACTAAGCATTTTTAACGGATTCGCATAACCTTGACGCTGTACATCTTCCCTGCTGCAGTGGCACTTCTACTCGGACCTTCAGCCATGTAACACCACGTTAAAGGGGCGCTGTGCCCCTCTCCGGCTAATGCCGTGCCTGTGAGCAGACGATGTGATTTCCCATATTGCTAGCGACTTAGCATTGTAAACATTCCATCGTTCATCTTCTAAATAAACACCTTATTCTGTCTGCAATTATGTTGGAGTTTATTTCTCTGCGCTCTCGATCTCTTCCTGGGTAGTTTTTACGATCACCTTTACATGTATTACTGATCCTGGTCACGGCACCAGTAATACATGTAAAGGTGATCGTAAAAACTACCCAGGAAGAGATCGAGAGCGCAGAGAAATAAACTCCAACATAATTGCAGACAGAATAAGGTGTTTATTTAGAAGATGAACGATGGAATGTTTACAATGCTAAGTCGCTAGCAATATGGGAAATCACATCGTCTGCTCACAGGCACGGCATTAGCCGGAGAGGGGCACAGCGCCCCTTTAACGTGGTGTTACATGGCTGAAGGTCCGAGTAGAAGTGCCACTGCAGCAGGGAAGATGTACAGCGTCAAGGTTATGCGAATCCGTTAAAAATGCTTAGTAACCGAGAATGCTAGGGTTGGTGTAATATCAAAGTCCTGTGGTTTTTAAGGAGTGTCGATTGCATACGCACGTGTGCTTCCAGATACTGAAAGAATTACATGCCGAATGATTCATGACATCTGGGAGATTTTAAAGATTAGCTGAGTGCATGAGAATGTTAACGGATAAACTTATTATAAACCACAGCTGGATCTATTTAACATGGGAAAAATGCAGAAATGTGCAGATTTAAGGAAGACTGACATTCGGTTAACTTTTATTGTGACGAGAAAAGAATTAACAGATCTTTTTCAAAGTGATGAAAATCCAAAACAAAGAGTGGGAATGAAATGGTGTTTTTTTATCATATGAAAGAGGGTTTGTAAAGGAATTAATTTCACCTACAAAGTTATAAAAGGGAAAATAACAAAGTACTGCATTATAACCTTAAATGTAAGAATATTAACTTTATTTATTTAAGGGGGGGGGGGTAATTTCCAGTTAAAATTTTGAAGTTTCGATTTTACCTGTTCATTTTCTAAAAAGGGGAGAAGACAAGATAATATGTGACAGAAGCGCTGTCACAGGGGGGGGGGGGGGGGTTCAGAGAGCCAATTGGGCATCAAGTATAATTTATTAATAATTTATGTATATTTAATAAATGCGTATAATCTGTTAATAAGTATGCATATTTAATATTTATAATTAATTAATAATTATGTATATTTATGTATATATTAATTACAAGTTTTGAGCCTTTTCGTTTTCGGTTGATCCTTAGTTGCAACTATCTGTTTTCTCCATTTTTTTTTCGGGTTTTTTTATATATATTTTTATTTATAGAAATTGGGCTTGAACTAGGTCGTTATTAAATTTGAATTAAATTTGACTTTTTTACGATCTAGGTTAAATATCATTCTACAAAAGATTTGTACCTAGCCAGTGTTAGATTTCCGATGTTAATTTTCTTTGACTGTTTTATGTTTTAACTTAATGTGATTCTTGCAATTTATTTTTTATTAATGGGAGCGTAATACTTATTCCAAATTCTCGTAACCTACGCTGAGAGCTCCGAATATTATTTTTCTCAGGGCTCAAAATTTTGATATTTCGAAATCGAACCCAGTATATTTTTTACAGTTGTAAAGGTGATCAGACTTCGAAGTCCATTGCCAGTGCAAATAGTGGCAAACAGGTGGTTATGGCTCGCCCACTTAATATAAAATCAAGGTAGCTTCTGCGGCAATTGCAGAACGAATGCTGGGTTGCTTATAGTAGAATACCGCTCCAGGTTCCCTCTAATTATTCGCAGCCTATCATTATCGTCTGCCTTCACCTGAGTGCTTCGAAATTATATGTCTTATACAATGAAAATAAATCTCTGATAACACCCCCCGCAAAGTAAAAAAGAAAAAGGAAGGGTCGATCGCCTAATTTCTGGTAGATTTTCTTTTTACCGTGGAGAAAATTGCAGGTTTTCTTTTTCGCCTTTTCTTTTGTTCTGCCGTGTAGCTATTGTCCGTTTTGTACGATATGAGATTTGTAAACCAGAGAAGTATGTAGTTAAAGAAAAAAAATTTTTTTTTTGATTGACAGTTGAGGTGTTGACTTAATTTTGAATCTGTTATGACTAACTTTTTTTTTTTAAATAAGCCGATTTTGAGTTTCTCGAATTCAATTTGCTTGCTTTCATGTTTTCTAGTTTTTATGAAATTATATACTATTAAAAAACTAATTTAATTTTGGTTGTACTCTAAATTCTCTGTAAGGCGGACTCTGTATAAGTCAGGAATTTAACTCTGAAAGATTTTCAATTCCCTGCGAATCCATAGACTTATAATGAAATTTGTTTAACGCAGAATCCATTTCGCCTTACACAAAGTTCACTAAGTTATTTTAATGATATATATAGTATATTTGAATCATCTGACTCCCTATCGCTATGTTATTAGAATCCTGCGTTCAAAAGTAAAAGTGTCTTAAAATTAATTAAAATTAAGACTATTTAATTTCTTAACTAGCAAAATAAACCCTATTATCTATATCGTGTATCCTATCATCAGTATCGTTTGTTTCGACTTTTCCATGTACTGGTTATGTCAGTGCAGTGATCCTGACCTTTTTCTGACAATTTAACTTTTGATTTGATAACAGCTGCTGCAGTGGTGATGTTAGGTGTCTTGTTTAGATTTACGATTTACGCGGGACATTGAAAGTCCGTATTTTTCATAATTTACAGAATTATTTTTACTTTCTTTTAGTATCGTGTTATTCACTGCTCTATATGATATGGCACTTAATGCAGTAAAACTTGTGAAAAAAGAACCGCTGTCTATGATCTTTAAAAAATGTATGGTCTCACCGAAAGAAATTTCATACAAATATATATATGTATATATATCTGCTCAGAGGAAACTTGGTCAAAACTAAATGTTTTTTCAATCTAACATACCTTTTTTTTTTTTTTTTTTTTTGCAGGTTTGACTGTTATTTATAAAACCTTATCTTGTCTTAAAAATGCACTTACTTATCTTTAAAATGCAAAGAGAGTAATATGATAAGAAAATTTCAAACGTTTTTAGCTCATTTCGATCTTTTAAATTTCAAAATTCAAAAACATTTTTTAGTTAATATTTTCATCTTGCTTGTAAAGTGGCACTTTCTAGTCTAAACAGTTTCATTGAAATCGTAATTTCAAATATTTAAGAATAATATTTTTTCAAAAATTTTTTTATCATTTAATAATAGTGTAATATTAAATTATGATCATTTAATTTGAGGGGGGGGGGGTAGAAAAATAGATTTTTTTTTCCTGTTGCCACATTTAAAAAAAAAAGAAACAGAAAAAAAATTAAAAAAAAAAAAAAATTCACCAGTTTCTATTTTTTCTGAAGTGTAGAAAAGGGCGTTTGTCTAAATAGAGATAGTCGCTATTACAATGCTGAAAGAATTTTTGAAACCCTTTCGGTACCTTCAGAACAATCGCAATTATTATAATCGTATTTTCTTCTGATTTTACAACCTAAAAAACATTTTTTATGAGCATTTACCTAGTAAAAGTTAATTATCATAAGTTTCGTTATCTTTCTTTATCTTTATTATTATAAGTTTCGTTTCTTCGTAAGTTAATATGTTAAGTTTCGTTATCATAACTAATTTGTTAAATTCGTAACTAATTCGTCTAATTCTAACTATTTTCTTATCGTAATTAGTTTCTATCCCTAACAATATTAAAAATAAATAAATGTAGTTTTAGAACGATTTTCTCTTTTTCATCACACTAGAGATATCAAAAGATAAAAAAAAAAGAAATAATCTCTATGTTTAAACAGAGATAGTCATCATTAGAACATTGAAAGAAATTTTGAAAACTGTTCGGTAGTTATCAACTAATTGTGGTTTTAATATGTAGTTTCATACTTTTTTAAACAGTTTTTTTTTTTTTTTTTTTTTTTTTTTTTTTTTTTTTTAAACAATTTATAATAAGCGTTTACGCATTGAAATAACCATCATGTTAATTTTCAAGTACAGCAGAACCTCGATTAATCGAGGGCTCTGTTAAACGAGCCGATAACAAAGTCAGATTATTATTATTTCCCCCTGAGAATGAGTTTTGGGAAAGATAACACTTTTTAATTCACTCTCCGTGCAAATGCAAAGGTCTTGTGGATTCAAAGACTATATGACATACTGAAGTTGTTTAAACTATAACTGCTCTAAAATATTTGGAACAAACAAGCGATGTTTATGTCGATAGATTCTCTGTAATTAAAAAATTTGCGTAATCAGATAGCCACTGTTGGAAAATTTACTCTTTTTCAATAAAAGGTAGCAGATTTTTTTTTTTTTTTTTTTTTTTAATGTAATTAAAAAAATTCTTGAATTTTGTTTTTATTTTTGAAAATGCATTGTTATACATTTAACTTACTATAATTTAAAAAATTCAATTTGTTTTTTGAAATTTACTATTAGTAGTTTATTTTCCTTTTTAAATTTGTTAAACTGTGAAACATAACCTTATATATGTTTATTTTTAAAAATCGTTTGTCTTTTTTTTCTAAGAGGTGTTAAATTCGCAAGCACAGCGACTAAAGTGAGCAAGCATACAATTTTTATTATCCGAGATTTCCGATATCCGAGGTATTAGCGGTCCCAATTAGGTTGCACTGTATTTAGTTGTAGCATTTTCAAAGACATTATTTTAGAATGCATTCCGTTCTGACACCTCTTTGAGGGCGCGCATACTGACGTGTAAAAAAAAAAAAAAAAAGCCTATTTTATAGCTGATGTCGACATCAATTTGCCTCCATTATTTTCATTTTCAGAATTGATTTTGTAGTTTCAAACAAAGCATTCTTAAAAAAAAAAAAAAGTTTCTTCTTAATAATTCAAGTATAAAAAATATAGATGAAAATATGTTTCATTTTCTTAAAAAAAAGGCAATCTCTCCATACTGAGATATAAAAATATATTTACTTGTAATGAATACCCTGTGAGAAAGAAAATAATGGAAAGTGGGGAAAACCCACTAATGAACTCGTCAAAAAATAATAATGACCGACATTTCCAACCGGGTGGTCCCGTGGGACTTTTCAGAAAATATTGGACCACCTGGACACACTTATTGATCGAGGAGTGAATGGAATATTGATTTTAGCACTGATAGAAAAAAAAAAAAAAAAAAAAAAAAAAAAAAAACGCTGCATGACTCATTTTAAAAATATTTCGGCAGAAAAATGACACTAATTTTCTGTAGTAAGTAAAAAGCGTAAAAAGCAAATAAAAAAAGATAATAATCTGCCGTCACTATTTTTGTTTTGTTTTGTTTTAAAAAGTAAACCTGAAATTTAGTATTTTCCTAGCAATTTATAGCGACAGAATGTATTATATATTCGTGGCCTTGATTTTTTGACAGCACGATCTGCATTGTTCGATTTGTGTTTTTAAACTGTTTTTTTTCGTGATAACCCCCGTTCTCCTCTCCTACTTCTACCGCTTTATGTGAACAATTATTTTCTTAGGAAAAGTATTTAAGTTTCTGGCCGTTAGTAACAGATGAATTTTATAAACTTGCTACAGTAAAACCTTCATAACGGGCTTTTTACTGAACGAACACGTTTACAAACCGTTATTGCCTTCTGTGTTCGTAAGATTTAAATATCGCAGTCTAATTTTAACACACTTCCTTAGCTATAATTAACCTATTTATTGGTAGTGTGATGTATTTCATGTAATATATTTCGTAAAAGAAAAAGAAATTTGCTTTCGCTACAGTGCTTAATTTGCGCTGCAACTTAGCTGCGGTACTTCTTACTTGTACCTCTTACGGTCTGACAAATTGACAATAATAAAATAGCAAAGTAGACATTAAAACAAAATATGTAGAATATCTACTTTTTAAAGTATTTTAAAATGTTTCATTCACGTAATGTGACTTAGTTTCCTGTACTTTTCCTATAAATGCAATCAAATCATTAAAAATATTTTAATATATTATTATAATTGCCTAGCTTTAAAAAAAATTGTGCTTTTAAATTAAAAAGTTAAGAAAATTAAAGTATAACTACAAGTATTTATTTTACTTTTATTTTTATAGTAACATTTTTTTTTATTGTCAGCATTATATTATTTATTATTTACTTCACCTTTTACTTTTAATTTTTATTATTTTAGTTAATTTTAATATTTTACTTTATTGTCAACATTCATTATATATTAAATTGCATTTCCAAATTTTTATTTCAAAAATGTAAACAACGCATTGACCAGAAATCCGCACTCTGGCCACAAGTTTTGCGAATTTGAGGGAGTCTACTGTATTTGCAGTGTCTCTCTCCCCAACAGGGCCGTAGCTAGAAGTGAATATTGGGGGGAGGGGGGCGCATATTTTCTTTGTCTCTCTGATACAGGAAGATAAATTAGTGCATATTCATACTGCAGGTACTATGCTTCTTATTAAACAGTTTTCATAACTTCATTTTATGATACTAAGACGAGAATAGGATGACGAAAAATTCGAGTGTATAACTAGTGCAATATTAAACATTATGTTAGCCCCATGTGCAGGGTTGGCACGATTTAAATCAACTGATTTAAATCAAGATTTAAATCTAGATTTAAATCAGCTGATTTTTTTAAAAAAAATCATTTGATTTAAATCAATTTTTTTAAGTGTTGGAAATTAATCAGCAGAGGAATAAGAAGTAGGTGTAAATAAGTAGCAGGTGTTTTTCTGGTATTTCCAGGATTGATATCAGAAAGAATATGGCATGTGCAGGTTAAGTCCAGGTACCCCCCTCCTAATCCTTTAATTCTTTGTTCTTTTGTAATAAACTTTAGATGATGAGGCAAAACACAGAAACTATAAATCATATTTCGTTTGCCAATCTTGGCAAATAAATGATTTGAATCTTTTTTGTTTCAGAAGTTAATAAAACAAATTCATTAATGTTCACCTTAAAGTCGGATACTACGTGCAAGGAACAAGTTTTAAAACTTGCCATATTACACTGTCAAATTTCAATCAAAGCTTACAAATTTTTAAAAAGCATTCCGAAACCAAAATAACTGGGTCATTCCAAAAATAAAGCACCCTTTGGTGTCCTGACACTTTGTATTGCTATATTTTCTAAAATTTTGTTTCAAAATTAAATTTAAATATTGGAAAATATATTTTAAAGATATTTTTCTTTAATGCAATTTTTAAATTTGAGATAAATTCCATTTATTTTTATTCAAATAACTTTCATAATAATAGTGTCCTGTAAAAAGCCATGTCCCAAGAATAATTTTTACCTTTTAAACCCTATTTTTTTTTACTATATGTATCGTTTAAGATATCTTTCAGGATATTTTTTATGTTTTTGTAGTCTTTATATTATCCCTATATACTTTAAATATTTTTTGTAAATATTTTTCTTCATTTTATAAGAAAAATTCCTGTGTCCCTTAATTTTTGTCCCCTGTGTTACCGCCACTTTTTTCTTCCTATTAAAATAAGAATTTGCAAGCTAAATGTTGTTAACAGCAGTCATTCATTTACTTTTAGAGTTAGCATTCATCCTAGGTAGTCATTTTCCTCATTTGTTAAATATTGAAGAATATTATCTAAATAAAGGTGATTTTTGAAGGTGGGTGTGTTTTTTGTGCGTCCCCTGTGTTACTATTGATTTATTTCGATTAATTATTAATTTTCTAGTTTATTGGCATTTAAATTGTAAGTCTTAGTTAAAAGAAAATATTCCATCTAACTTTACATTGTTTCTATGAAAATAGTAACACATAGGTGATAATTTAATTTCATTTTGTCTCCTGTGTTACTAGTCCCCTGTGTTACCATGATATTGGCTGATATGTTGTTAAGAGACAAAAAACCCAAGTTTAGAAATGAAATGCTACAGAATATCCTGTTTTTCAATGCATTTGTTGGTCTGTATCAGAAATGCATTTTTAATTAATACATAAGTACACTTTTAAAATTGTTACTTTTTTATGTTCAATTAGGATGTCCCCTTTGTTACTTTATTGTCCCCTATGTTACTGACATTTCCTTTATCAGAACAAAAGCGAAAAACTTTCTTATGAATCAGTTTTATAATATGCACTGGCTAATATGTATAAATAAATTTTACTATAATTTTATTATATTAGAGTAATTTTTACCAAGTTATATAAAGTTTTATACAGGGAGAATGAAAAAAGGGTAACACGGGGGACATAATATGCCTATATCATGAAAAAATATATACATAAACAAAAAACTATATGGCACTGAATAAGAGCATTTATATCAAAGTGTTAATATTATAAAAGGAATTCTCTATTTTAATAAGAAAAAATGAGAAGATTATTTAAAATATGGTAACACAGGGGACTTTTTTCAGCCAATGTGTCTGTGTTTCTAAGTGTAGTGATAAATATTTTTAAAAAAGTGTGCTGCTGATATTCAATTTCTACTCTTGAATATCTATACAACCCTCTCAATGATATTTTTATTTCATTTTAAATGAAAAAAGTTTTGAAAAATTTTTTCTCAAAAGGGACCTTTATTTTTGGAATGACCCAACTACCAAATACCCCACCAAATCGTAAAGTTATTGCTAGAACTTTATTGGAAAAAATATACAATGATGAGAGCAAAAAAATGCATAGATGTTTTAAGTGGCGAAATTGCGTGTATGACATTTGATGGATGGTCAAACAAAGAAATGAACCAATCGTATGTGCATGTGTGACAAGTAGAGGTAAAGTCTACTTAGTTGACACAATCGATACACCAAGATCTCCATACATAGGTGAATATTTGACTTAACTTGTGAATAAAATGATTCCTTTAACAGAAACTATTTTTTAATGCAAAATTCGTAGTTTTGTCACTGATAATGCTGCCAACATGGCTAAAATGAATTAGAAGAGAAAGGTTTTAATAATGTTTTAAATCAAAATGAAATTTCATTTAGTGTAGAGGAAAATAATGAAAGTTTGGCATTCATTAAAGAAAATTGTCCAAATCTTCTCACCACTGTAGCACATTTCCAAGCAAAACATGACCCATACGAAAAATTACCAGTGCTTGAAAAAAAAGTTTCAGATATTATGACACATTATGATTGGTGAAAGTTCTTTTATGTAATGGAAGGTAAAGAAATAATCAGTGGAATTGAAATTAAATTTAATTACCAAATAACAACAGCCGTTGCTTCATCTGCTGGAATAGAAAGACAATTTTCTTCTTTTGGATTAGTTCATTCAAGCCTTCGTAATAAAATAGGCATGGACAAAGCTTCTAAATTAGTGTTTTTGTTCAAACAATTAAATCTCTGATTTATTTCTATTTGCTTAAAAAATACTGAATTAATTGTAATTTTTATCCTTTAATAAATAGCTTGCATTAAATGAATATTTAATTTGTTTTTTAAATTTTACCATTTTCTATTCATTTACAAGATATTTCAGTTTATTTCTTATTTAGTGTGCACAATTCAATTACAAAATAATAGAATGGCTTTAGGTTAAAGCCTAGTTGTTTATTTTTTAGTACCAATCAATAACTAGAATACAGTATTTTCTTAACTATATAATTATTTCTTATATTATTTTTATAAATTATGAATATTATTTATTCTTTTTTAGTTATTTATTATGAAAAACTGCTCCATGTATTGTAAAAACATAAAAACACAATAATTAAAAATAGAAGTCTAAAAAAATCAAATAAATCCGATTTAAATCAAAAAAATCTGATTTAAATCAAATAAATCGGATTTTTTTGATTTTTTTAAAAAAATCGTGATTTTTTTCCAACCCTGCCCATGTGTGCAAACAGGGCGAGTGAGTGTTGAAATACTTAGTTACAATTTAATATTTCTGCAAAACTGTGAAAGGGCTTCAAAACTAAATTAGATTTTTGAACAGAATTTCACTTGGATTTTCGGAATATAAATTCATTCATTGACCTTGGAATTTTTTTCCAGGGGAGGCTCCCCCAACCTCAAAACAGCCTTTTCTGCTCTTCAACATGCATAGCTCCCAGAGGTTTTGCGCTCAATGGGTACGAACTAACGCAGTTTAATTTAATTTTAGAAACATACCAATTTTAAATATCGCTTAATCCAGTTCTCCGATATAGATCCTTTTTCCATTGTTAATACAATTATTACTTATTGTCACGCGCCTACCACAGATGCGTAATTTTTTAAAATATACAAGGTAGAACCCGTCAAATTTTGACGAAAGAAAATGTTTATGAAGGAACTGTATTATTGACTTATAATAAATCTACAAAATTAGTTACAGTAAAAAATGCATTTTATATTGGTAAGTCTAACACTTAAACAAACGATATTTAACGTCAAATTAACAAAATACTATTTTTATAAAATTCATTTCTAGAAATTGTTAAAATTAAACTTTAATCGTGCATGTAAACAGTAAAAAATAATAAAGATCTCTTATTATGATAAAATTATCAATTAAGATTCTTATGCTAGTATTCCAAAATGAAAAAAAGCAAAATTTATTCAACTATGACTCAATCATAGAACTTTTTTCCCGTGAAATCTAAACCCGGCATCCTTTTCACCGTATCAAAATTTACAAATGCACGTTTCGCATCTGTATTCACCTTTTTCAAAAAAAAAAAAAAAAAAAAGCATTTTATTTTGATCATTTTGATTCAACACTTGAAGTCTCAATGATATTAGTTGAAATAGATATTAAACTGGTGATATTCTTTTACGTATAAATTAAATTTTGTAAATAAAACTAAAATTTACCAGGTTTTATAACAAAATATATTTAAATTTTAATTTTTTCCCTTTTAATGAAAAGATGGCAATATAAAGATACAGCAATCATTTTTTTCCTTTTATCCTTTGCTTTTAATAGAAATGGAGTACTCCTGTTGCCACAATTAGAAAAGCGGTATTAAAAACTACAAAAATAAAATTAACATTTCAAAAATAAATCAAGATACAGATTTCAAACAAATTTCATTTAAAAGTAAATTTTTTCCCCCTACACGATGGTGTAAAAATTGAAAAGGCTCGACATTTAGAAGTTAAAAAATTTGTAATAGCAAAAATTGTAATACCGAAATTTCATTTAAAAGTTGAAAGTGTTGCCATTCGCAAAATGACGTATGCGTTACGCACAGATACGTTTGGCCTTTATAATATAGATATATGTTAATAGAATGCGAGAAGCGAGAGTACTATGGGAACTATGTAATAGATATTTTAAAGTTGCTTTCGAAAAATGTAAAAATAAATTATTTATCCTTTTGTTATCTCTGGTACTAGCATCACCTTTTCTTCATAGCTACGAAATGCACAATGGTAAATGAAATATCAATTCGAAAGGTTTTTGAAAAAGCTTTTGGGATAATACATAGGTATAATTCATCCTTTATAGCGCGTCTTTTGATTTTTTTAATACAATTAATTAAAAATTGATTAAAAAAATTATAATAAAAACAAGAAAATAATCTTTGATTTAACTGCGAAAGCAGTTCTCAAATTGATTTAGGGAGGGGAAAAAAAACCTATTAATTTGTTATGATTAAATTGCAGATATGCCAACCTCCAGCTTTTTATGAAACAAAGAAACACACTTTGTACCCGAAATATATTTAACGATCGAAATTCAATACCTTTTAAATTATAACAATATTTATGCAAAACGCATTTAAAGCAAAACATTTTCTGGTTCATAGAATGTTTCTTTGATTTAAAACGGAGGTTGGCAAGTATGAAATTGCGATCATTTTGTTGTGAAATATAATTTTCAAAACATTTTATTTGCTTATTCAATTATTACACTCTGAATACTAAATTATAAAACGAAATAATTTAAAGTCTTTTTTTTAACTAAAGTTATTTAGTTTTTGAAAAAAGATTTTGTAGTTTATTTATTTATTTATTTATTTTAAGTAATATTGTATACTTGAAATAACATTTCTTCTCCTAATATATGGCTCTTTTATCTACCTGTTTCTGTAAAACGTAAAATTTTATATATATAAAAATATATTTTGGGATTTTTTTTTTTTTAATCTGATATGCCATTTGAGCAAATTTATCGTTTATTGCAAAATTTAGAATTCAAAGTTGCATTTCTTTTTCCTAACTCAATGTAATACGCACTTTTCATTTCTCTTTCCCAACCCTGAAACACCCCTTTCAGTTCACCAACTTCGTTCTCAGTGGATTTGCGGGCATTGGGTATAGACTACTCCAGTTTAATTTAATTTGAGAAACATGTCGGTTTTAAATGTCGCTTAATCCAGTTCTGATTCAATAGCTCTTCTGCCTTTTTTCATTGTTAATACAATTATCGCCTATTGTGGCGCACTTACCACAGATGTGTACCTTTTTTTATATATATGCGTAAGGAAAATGGGGGCGAAAACCAATCCGATTGTGTGGTTTCCAGTAACAGTTGGTTCAGAGATGCGAGTGTTTGATTGAGTTGTTCAAAACTTTCAGTCGATAAAAAAATCCGTACTTGGACGGATTCATCAGTAAGCAATGTTCACAGTAGCGTGTGTAAATTTTCGAAAGGACCCCTTTCCCTTAGGAGACCATGTGTTATCTCAGGCAAGTGCTTTTTGAAAATAAAATTTAAATTATTCTGCTGAATTAGGCTTGTGCTGATGATGATGGGAAAGGGATATGTCCGACTGCCGATAGTACTTCATAATCGATTGTCCTGTTGTTTACCGGTTGCTGACAATAGATAGGATTGATAGACAGTAGAATGAATACGGAAGTACTGAAGTTTGAATATTTAAATTCTCCCTCTTCTCAAACTGTCCCCTTTTTTCACCCTTTTAAACAAATTTGAGTGAAATAGGAAGGGAACTTCTTATTGATTTTTATATTCGTTTGCATATATATTTGTGCTTTTTAAATTTATACGTGTCTTTATAAACTTAATAAAAACAGGTACTGGATGAGAACATGCAGATTTCTTTCTTTTTTTATTTTTTTAACACATTCGCTGCCGATCACGCGCCAGCGCGTGTTATGGCGCCAACGTTAAGGGGCCACTCACACGCCAGCGTGTGATGTGGGGTGATGTCCAATAGCCAGTCACGCGCTGGCGCGGGAAAATCTTTCATCGATTCTTTGTTATAAAAAGTAAATCGGCTTCTGGGAAAGACCCACTTCTACAGTGCGGCATTAACTATCATCTTATCTTCACGTAAGCGGCAGCGGACGCGTTAATTTTGTCTGTCCGTCACAACACTTGTACTAGAAAATTTAGACCTCCCTTTTTTTTCTCCCATATAGCTGAAGATTCCCTGTCATACCAAAATCATACTTTGTTTATTATTATTTATTTTAAAGTTGCTTTATTTTAATTAAATAGATTAATGTAATGACACATTCAACCATTTTTGAGATTTCAAAACGCAATCTTAATTTTAACCATCTTTTCATGAACTAGGCAGTCCTGTAGTAGAATGTGTTATTTTTAACCGAAAGATCCCTGGTTCGAAGTATGTCAACGAAAATTAAAATTTTTACATTTAATTGAAAAAAATTTCGTATTTACGGTGATTTTGGAATTTTAATAAATGTTAATATCCTGCTTTGGCGTCATCCAGTGAGTGTTTGGAAAGCAAAAGAATTCATTTGTTTTGATGTTTTCGGAAATATTTCAGTATTCTAAATATGTTTTAAACAGTTTCTTTCCCCCTTTTTAATTTATATTTTATTTATATTTCCGCTAGATTTTCAGCGAGGAAATGACCGAAGTCTCTATCAATTTATTTTCTAGCACTGTATAAAAATCTAGTTATCAAACGAATGCATTTTGTGAAGAATTATATTATTATTCTTTTAATCTCCGTTTTATCTTTTTATTCTGTCATTTATACCCCCATGTGTATGCTACTAAACTAATCCGCGATCACTATTTACGCCTCCCTCAATTTCGATTTCTTGAGATCCTCAGTTCGATAAGCTGTGAAAAGATTTTTCTTCCAACCCTTGCGTTTATAACATAACTTTTTTTCTTTTTCTTCTGAATAGATTATAAATGTATATGAAAGCCGGAAGGTAAATTCAACAACCTTGAAATGAATCTCATCTCTCTAAAATGAGCTAAGAAATATTGTAGCCTATAAATATAAAACTCGTTCTGCGCTAGTGTAATTGATTTAGCTCTTTTGTTAGACCCCTCCCCTCCTCAGTTTACTTTTTATCCTGTTTTTAAAACGATCGTTATTTTAAAAACATAACTGCCAACCCTCCAATTTATTTCATGTCAAAAAACATTTGAACCAGACACATTTTTTAATGAAATTACTTAGACGTGTGTCTTGTTCGTTGTGATATTTATACAATTTCATTTATTAAATTTTGACTTATTAGCAAATTAAAGGCAGTAAATTAAATGAATGATTAGTTATACCGGGTGCGTCGTAAATTCATGCAAACTTTAAAAATCCATAATAAAAAAAGTAATGCTCGAAAGATTTTTCGGTTTGCGCAAGTATGATCGAACGGACTTTGGATTTTTCCCCATGTATAATAATGATTCCAAAAGTAACCGATAGGGGGCGCATACGTCATATTGAGGCATTTTATGCAAATCAGGCTAACAATAAAACACCTAGCTGGAGGTAGATTCGTCATTGCTATCGTTACCAGATCGAGCGCTCGTGGTTAAATTTTTCTGCTAGAATGGTAAATTTACAAATATTGCATTGCAAAAAATTTGCATGTTGAGCATCTTTTACTACCTTATAATAATGCATAATGTCATGTTATTGTGATTTGTTTCATTGTCTATTTGTAATTGCTTGATTTGCATAAAAGGTCCCAATATAGCGTGTGAGCGCCCTCTGTTGGTTATTTTTGTAATCAATTTTTTTTATACATGGAAAAAAAAATCCAAAATCCGTCTGATCATACTTGCGCAAACCGAATTTTTTTCCATACATTACTTCTTTTATTATAGATTTTTAAAGCTTGCACGAATTTGGCGTACCCTGTACATATTTTGTTTTGATATATGCATTGCAGGTAATCTTTATATGTTTATAGCTCCTGATTGTTTATAATTTAGGAATAATGTGAATTTGTAATTCTTTTAAATTATTTATTTGTAAAGAAATTGCAAAATAATAATTTAAGTAACTGTTTTTATTATTACTTTTCATACGCATAATATCAGGTAAGTATTGTAACCGTGATGTGTGTGTGAGTGAGAACACAACTTTTCGATTGAACTCCCCCAATTGGAAAATATATTGAACACCGTCGCGAAAACTATATAGATTTTCGTACCAATCAGTCGGCGGATTAAATACTTAAGCCATTTTTTGACTCATCATATAAGGAAAATCACCAAGGAAATGTGGAACAGTGTGAGATAAATATTGTGACGATGTAGTCAAGCGTGAGTGGGGTTCAAAGGTGTAACGTCTTTGATATCGCAACGGAATGAACAGCTTTCGAATTCAAACAATTTTCTCCGGGAAGGACCTCTATGGCTCCAGAAAGGGGAAACATTATATGTTTCCGGGGGAGGTGACATTTCATTGCTTCAGGAAGAATGTACTCCCTGACCGCCTTCCGAATTCAACATTGAATCCTGCAGATTTTATTTTGTCAAAAAGTTATCTGAAATCGTGTTAGTAGGGCTCGAAAACTCCAGTGCACTTTATTCATTTATTTTTTTAATTTACCCCTCTGAAATAATAATAGTTTAAAAAAAAGGGGGGAGAGGTTGCAACGAATTTTACTTCATTGCTTGTATTGCTGCCGTTGAAAATTTGAAAATATGCAGCCTTGTTGTCATCTTTCTTCGAATTAAATCAATATTGTCTTTGAAAGAGCATTCCATTTTATCTGTCTAATAGCCGATCTCTTCGAGTTTGCGCAATCCACTGGACACGTTTCGGTAGCTCAGGAATGTAAACGCTATCAATGTTTATATTAATAAGTGACCAGACGTTTTTCGCAGTTTGTAATCGCCAAGTCGACGCCGGCATATGCGATAATGCCACCTCTAAGGTCGCGAACTATCTTCTAATAGCGTCATGTTTAACCCGATTCTATACACCGAGGTGTTGAAAAGCTCTCGTTGATGAAATGATCGATATGTTCATAATTAATCGCTAATTTACTTGTTGGTGTGTTTAACCCACTCTTTTAACGCTAGAACCTTTTATTCGTTATTTTGTTTTGAATCTCTAAAAATAGTTCGTTCCTCTACCTACTTAATAACTAACGTGTTATAAAAGTATTTTTTTGTTATAATAAAATGTCGTAATTAATTACTAACGGAAGTTAAATTAATTGAGGGATGCGAGAAAAAAAAGCATGTCTATCAATTGTTAAATGTGTCTATGAATGCTACACAACGAGAAAAAACAACTAAAATTACAGTAAAATTTCCTGCAAATTTATTAGCGAAAATGTCGGCCCTTTTTGCAAAAAAAGAAACAAAAACAATCAAAATCTTATCGTGCTTTTTTTTTTTTTTTTTTTTTTTTTTTTTTTTTTTTTAAGAGGAAATGATTTTAATTTTACAGCAACTTATGCTGGCAATTTTAGTGCATATAATTACATAAAAATGTTTTTGTATTTATTGACGATTTCTCTCTTAATGTATAACAGCAGCACCAAAACGGCGTTCTGCTCTCAATTTGTACATTTTATAAGTCGGCATACTGAACTGTGAGCATGTCCGAAATCCTTGGACATAATTGAACAGTTTTAAGGTTAAATTGATTAGCGGTTCAATATGCAATTATCTATATTCAGCTTTATTTTTTTCCCTCTTATGAAATAAGGAAGAAAGAAAAAAAAGAAGAAAGGGAAAAGAAAAAACATTTTTAGGAATAATGTGTATTAACACTTGTGTTGTCATTTGAAATAGTCCTTCCTTCCACCTTTGGAAACAAAATACCACAGAAATAGTTTGACTTTTTAAAGCAGAATTTTACAAATGTTCTCAGAATGTCAGAATGGGTCCTAAAAATCGATTTATTTGCTTTACCTGACAGAAAACCATAAATGTCAGCCGAACTTTCTTTTCTGCTTGTTTTATGGTCATCAACAAAAGAAAGAGACGAATATACGTATATAAACTATGTTCACTGGCGACCTCTGACCACTCGACCACATAACAAGTGTTTCCGTTGTCAAAGTTCTGTTTGGACATTTAAGGTTCCAACAAACATATTCTACAGAGTGCGTTTCTTTGTTAAACTCAGTATTATGTTTTTCTACTTTCGTAGGATCCGAATCAATCCAATGAATCCACCTCCGCCTTTTCCACTGTTGACGCAACCCCCCCCCTCCCCTTTTTTTATGACCACAGAACACTGGGAAAATAAAATCGCCATTGGAGTAATTTACGAGTTTTCGGCGGGCAAAGCAAATAATAGCTTAATAAACGCTGCCTTAAGCTGCAAGCTCATGCTTGTTTTCCCATCCTTTAATAGTATTCTAGGGTATCTTTTGTTCAGGTTTCGTTAGCGGTTTATTCTCAAAAGAATGAAGAAAAATCTACAATGGATCGGGAGAAAAGGAGAGCTACGTGAGGGAGAAGTTCCTGTTTTGCAGGACATCAGTCTCTTTTCCCTAAAAGTCATTAAAGATCAAAAACACCGCGTCCCCACAAAGAAAAGGGGGGGGGATACTAATAACAGTTAGAAGGTTCAAACAGAAAAAAAAATCTACGGACAGCGGTATCTTTGCTGCGGTCCCGCGGTGCTTTTTATGTTTTATTATTTTTGTAGCATCAAATGGTCAGATAAATCCATTTACGCCTCTTTTTATTGTTGCTGGTAGTCACAGAACGGTTGGGAAAGAAGGGCCAGTTCTTATTTTCATTTTTTCATAGGAGAAGCTTGGAAAATATATAATCAGCTAAACATAACTTATTTCATCTACCACTATGGTCACCCGCATCAGCCTTCAGATAGATATAACTATGGGTAACTCCATAGAAATGTGAAAATTGTTAAAATTTTCAAATTTGTATGAACAAGAAGGATATGTATTTTTTCCATAGGATAAGATATAATTCCCTTTTGTTTCTTCCCTGTTAAATAAGTCCCCTTAACAAACCATGTCAATGGGCAAAATTTATTTGTAGCATCATTCCAGTCATGCACATCAGATAGCGAGGTTTAAAGTCACGACACTTTTACGCTATGTGTCACCCTCGTTAAACCGTTTTTTTTTTTTTTTTTTTTTTTTTTTTTTTTGCGTCACCCCTTCATTATACCGCACGTAACCATCTTCTGCCTGTCACCTGTCGGGAACACCAAGTGGAAATATAAAGATTTTTATTAGTATTATTTAAATTCCATTTAGTATTTCGGAACAGGTACTTTCTGTAGCATCCAGTCTCTGTTTCCGACATTTCAAGAGTGGATTAAATGGATTTCGCCTCAATTTTATTGCACTTTTGCTTCAAAAATATAGTGGAAATTCCAAAACCGTCATGAATCGAGATTCTTTCGTCGGAAGCAGGGTTTAATTTGCACTGGAGCTCAACTCCGGCACTTCTTTGTTTTTTAGTGAATATTGAAATATTGGTCGGAATTAACCGGAGCTATTAAATACAGGGCTCCGAAGCCCACTGCAATTGCGCAAACGAAACTTAAAGCAACTTTTCCTACCCATCTCCAAACTTTTACATTCTTTTTTATCAAAACACTTATAATAATGGAATGATTGACTCCTAAGTGTATGGTGATACATTATTATTATTATTTTGCAATGTTTTAATGTTTGCAAATAATGTTTGAAATATAAATATGCAAATTGAAGTGACAGGAGGGAGAGCGAAAGTACAGTTGTTAGTACCAGTATTGCTGAATATTAGGGCACCGGTTCTGAAATGTAAAGTTTCTCTCTCAATATGTTATTAAAATTTTTAGTGTATGTAGTTAAACATCAAGTTCCATGCATCTTTGGGGGAAAAAATGAAGGTTGTTACTAATCTATTACATGATTAGTGTGATTTATTTTCATATTAGTGATCTGATATTCATTAGTGTAACCTCCCCTCCCCCCCTCCTTCCCATTTTCCTTGAACCTGACCGTTCGGTGAAAACCTTCAAGTTTTCCCTGCTTCAAAACATATGTTCTTCAGGGATGCCTTTTAAAAACTGTATCGCCATCTGGTACCATCTGCCACGCGCCGGGCGTCCTGGGGGCAGGTGATAGATATTTTCCTCGGGGTGCTGCACCATTCCACTTCCTCCGGGCCCCTTCAAGAAGGAACCTGCTCCCCCTGCCCCCCTCTTTATTTATATTTCACCTTCTTCAAGAAAAGGAGGCACGCGTATCACCTGGCCCACTCCTCAAGAGCGTCTCCGGATTGGAGCACCTGGCCCGCTGGGTCACGTGAGCTGACCGAGAGAACACCGGTTTTTGTTCTCCCTTGGATGTTGATGATTTCGTAGAATCGGATGCTAGTGTTCGGACGTGCGCTTTCGCAGTTCACCTGTTGTTCGTTTTCTGGCTCCGGGCCTAATTTCTCCAGAGGAATTTTTCCTTATCTATGGTGGTGATTTCGTCTAGGATAATGCGTTGCACACAAAGTAGGTTTTTAGACTTTGCTTTCATTATTCATGAATTCTTTTAAAGTTTCCTTTCAAGATAACATTGTTGATTAAAGCTTTTTTAAAAAGTATTTTGTCTGCTCTTGGAATTTTAATGAGCCCCTCCTTGATATTTCTCTCATAACCGTTGTTGCTTCCCTCATTCTAAATTAGCATGCGATTTTCATTCGGTGAAATTATTTATTAGTGTAAATGCTATTAGTGTTTAATAGTCTCTCTTTTTAAATTAACATCGATTTCTGTTCGGTGAAATAGAAATTATTTATTAGTGTAAATGCTATTAGTTTATTGGTGTATTTGCGAATTTTACTCATCAAACTAAATGCTGTTTGTTTTGATTGAATGAACTTGCATCATCAAGTATTACTTGTAAATTCAAAGAAGTATTACTTGTAAGTTAAAGACCCAGGTGCTTTTTTATGATCTTATCATAACTTGCATGCTTTCCTATTTTTGAGTGTCACTATTTTCCATTAATAATCTTCGCCTCTTATTTAATCATGTATTTCTGTCTGCCCGTATATAAAGTGAATGTTTTTACTCGAAAATAGTGGTGCTGAAAAATAGAAATGTATACATCTGTGTGTAACGAGTATTGATTTCACCGAAAGAAAATACGATTGTAAATATTTCTTCAAATGCTTTTATCGTTTGCATGTTTAAAATTCTTAACAGCTTGATGTTTCGTTAAATTAACACATTTAAGACAATGAATTTTTCCTTATATAAGATTGTGTTTTCACCTAGAATAATCCGCAGCATATAAAGCAGGTTTTAGACATTTGTGTGCTATTTGTGAATTTTTTAACTTTCCTTTTAAAAAGACACATTGAAATTTTAAAATATTCCGTTTCTTACTGGAATTTTAACGAACCGTTTGACACTTTCGTCTGCATCTATTTGCCTCTAAGCCTAAATTAGCATTCGACTTGTGTTCAGTGAAATGGTTATTACTGCTGGTTTAGTATTTATTCAACTTAACTTGTCGCTTATGTATGCGTTTTTTAAAATGCAGTTGGGATTGAGCTTTCATTTTTTTCAGCATTATTATTTGGTAAGTGTTACCCTATCTTGTTGTCTTAAGCCTGCAATACTGTGTGAAGTACTCAGTGTACCTCCCATTCTTCTTTTGATACATATTTTTTTAATTTAGATGATAATTTTATTATTATTAAAATACTGTTGTAAAATCCTATTTATATTTGCGTTATACTTATGTTAACCTATCTTGTCTTAAACCTGCAATACTGTGTGGAGTATTCAGTGTACCTTCAATTTTTCTTGTGATATGTGTTTTTTAATTTAGGTGATAATTTTATTATTATTATTAAATACTGTTGTAAACTTCTATTTATATTTGCGTTATACTTAAACCCGTAAATTCGTTAATAGAAATGTTTGAAAATAAATCTACTATAAATTCCTCTTGATTTTAGAATATTTTTTTCTCGTTTTTATAAGTGAAAATTATTTCATGGGGGAAATGTAAAATAATTCCTTCAATATTTTAACAATATTTTTAATATTTACTCTTGTGATCATCCTTTTTAGTGTAGTTTGATGGTCGAAACAGCCAAAGTGAATAATCATTTAATTGCTTTACAAGTCCCCTGATTATTCTTTTATTTAATTTCGATCGGAGCCTTTTTTAAAGCACAATTGCGAACCTCTATTGTATTTAATTTAAAATAGGTTGATATTTATTTCTGAATTATGCATTTATCAGACTGCTTATGCAACATTATTATGTAAAATTGTATTTTTTATTATTTTTCCAAATGTGTATCTATGTTTACACATAACTTTTTTTTTTTTTTTTTTTTTAACCAATACGAATTGGATTTTTTAACTGTTTATTGCTGTGATGTTTAAATTTTCCGAAAGCGTGTAATATTCCAAAAATATATTGTAACTGTTAATGTAGCTCATTTTATTTATTATATTTGTTTTATTTATGTTCTAATCAGAAAATATATCGTATCATTCACGTCGTATCATCTTTATACTTCTAACAATTTATAATTACATAAGTAAATATACTTATGTTTAAAACACTGTATTGTTTGTTGATATTATTAATGCATTTTTATGCAATAATTTTGGTGCAATTACGTTTATAACTTGGAAGTACATTAATATTTTATACTTTACATCTTAAGCAAGATTGATTTTTAATTAGTTACTTTGATGTGTATTCACATATGAAGTTTCATATTACAGTAGACTCCCTCAAATCCGCAAAACTTGAGATCAGATGTTGTGTGGTTTTTAGAATTTTGCGGATTTCTGGTCATTGTTTTGTTTACATTTTTTAAGCAATGATTTGAATGTAATTAATAATGAATGCTTACACTATAATAATACATTAAAATAAGTAATAAACTAAAATAATAAAAATTTAGATAATTTTTATTCTCAAATGCTTCAAATTGACAAATTCTTTTATTTAGAAATTACATAATATGTTGTGCTTGTCGATTTTTTGATAAATGTAGAAAATATTCCAAAAAATGCTGTCTAAGTTGGCGTTTTGAACTGAATTTTCCTTAGCGGGAGATCTGAGAGCGATAAAAGTGGTCATACTGAGAAAATAATTGTTTATAAACCATATTCTAAAGAAATGAGTGAAAAATAAAACAGCACGGCGTCTTATACATCTCATCTAAAATCACCTCTGCAAGTTTCATGTTTTTACTTTTAAAAATGAATCTGATAAATTACGAGCTGTTGATGGTGGAAAAATATTCTTTCGAATACACCCTTAATTTGATTTCCATTAAGTTCCGATAAGTTTGATTTCCATTAATGTGATGCATAAACACATGAACAGGGCGTGTTAAATTGTATCTCTCCCTACCTGCCTACGTAATTATTATTAAAAGAACAGTTCTATCTTGTTGCTAGGGTGATTGTGTGTTCCACGATTACTTGTGTAAACGAAGTCTCTCCGTGGATAACGTATTTATCGCCACTTACTTGAATATCCATTCTACCTCCTGCTGACCGAAACCAGATATCCTCTGATCTTGACATCCTTTTTTTTTCTTTTCTTTTTTCGCATTGAGCATGATTCACTCGTAGAAATCCCTTCCTCTCTCTCCATGTGGTCCGTATTTGTGGACACTGCTTCTACATCTTCACTTTACCTGTCTCTTTCCTCTATTTCTAGAGATAGAGATATCGCTTGACTTCCGCACAAAATATTCTGGGAATGTTGAATTTTGAGTCTCCCTGCCTACCTCATGGTCTACTTTCTGCTGAAAAAGTATATATACAGTTGAACCTCGATTAAGGGTGTTCTTAAATCAAAAAGGGCAACTTTATGACGTATGCTTTAATTTATTTCTGTTCGGAAATGCATGAAACTAGCAGGTGTTGTTACTCAGAAACTGTCTAATTGCACTCAATTTTCTGTTTTTAGATACACAATAGATTTTTTATAGCAAGCTTTCAAAGTTGACGTTTTTGAGCACATTTCGCGACGAAAGTAGAAAAACCGGTTGAAAAGCAGGAGAAAAACGGGTGATCAAGTGAACGAAATGTCTTATAACTGGATAAGTAATTTAACTATCATAAAATGGAAAATTAAGCTCGATTTGAAATCGCTTCCATAGTCAGGCATTCCAATTGTACATCTTTCCGTTAAAAAATGACTTTGTAAATGTGTCAAAACGTTTTGCGCTTGTTGAGCAGAGCAGTTGAGAACAACACCCTTAAACGAAGTTTATGTTAACCAAGACGATAATAGAGTCTGATTCTTTCTTTTTTTTCCTTTTTGAATGAATTTTAAAAACCGCGCTTTATAGTTCATTGCCCATTCCCTAACATTTTCGAGAGTAGAAACGATGTTGGGTCATTCCGTGGTAACTTACGTTACATTTAGAGTAATTTACTGCAGTAATTTTAGAAATATAACACTAAACAATATTCAAATGTAAAATTAACATGATTTGTTAATAAAACCTGTCTAAGGGTCAATATGGATGAAAATTACTTAAAAAATGATATTGAAAATTACACTTTATATGATAACTTACTTTCCTTTTTCAGTAATGGCAGTTACCATAGTAAATAAAACTACCAAAATTTAAGAAAAAACATTAAAATGAGGTAATTTTAATGCTTTAATACCACTTTTTTGCAAAAGTGGGTCCCCACTACTAAGTCATATTTTTAGACGCAAAAATTGAACTTGTTCATTTGCAAAAGAAATTAATGCTATAATTATTGTTTTAATAGTAATGTATAAATAATTGAAGCCAATATTAATTGTTTTAAAAACTATTAAGAGAATTTTTTTGTACTTTTTTAAAAATAAATGCGTAAGATACAAATTGAATGATAAAATAATGCTTATTTCTTATTTGATTGTAGAAGATAACAAGTATCACTGTATTTCTTTTTAAAAGGAGCAAAATTGTGATAAAAAGTTAATTAAATCCAATTGATTCTTTTAATCATCAGATTTTAAAATATTCACCTTTTATATAAACATTTTAATAACAATTTTAATTTTTCTTAAGAAAGGTGTTATAGTAAAAATAAAATACATTGACATGTGAGCAAAATTGATTTATTGAAAAAGACATTTTTCCTGAATAAAGAATACTTTTGCTGAGTTTTTTCGGGATTTTATAAAAAATTTGCCTAATTTTTTTTTGCGAATTTTTTGACGAAATTTGCCGGAAATTATTCATTATTTCGCGATTTTTGTAACGAAATTTGCCCTTTTTGCGATTTTTTGACGAAATGTGCCAGTTTTTCGCGATCTTTTGTCGAAAGTTACCGTTTTATAACGAGTTTTTGATGAAAATGGCTTTCGTGAATCTTTTGACAAAATTTGCCGTTTTATCGCGATTTTTGGACGAAATTAGTAATTTTTTTCGCGATATTTTGAGGAAATCTGCCTATTTATCGGGATTTTGAAACAAAATTAGCCACTTTTCGCGAATCTTTTGACAAAATTTGCCAATCGTTATTTCGCGATTTTTTAAAAATGAAATTTGCCTTTTTTTGCGATTTTTTAATAAAAATAACGCGTATCCCCGGACGCGTAAGCTTCATTTTTTTTGCGTTCCGTTGGAGATTTTTGCGTATTTTACGCCGCATCCCTGGTGTTATACTACTAAAATTACTGAAAATAGTTCAAAATGTAACGTAAGTTACCATGGAATGACACTGTTACACCGATAAATCTTCTGTTGCTCGAAAGTTGGCGTGAGCGGTAAGCTACTGTCAGAAAATCGAAGCTACTGTAAAATAGTAAATTCATTGCTTTAAATTATAATAGTAAATTATTTTTAATTTATTATTATTGTTCTTTAAGAACAGTAATTTCAAATTATGTTTTCTTACATAGCTCAAGAAAATAAAAAAATATCAAACAATTATATTGCCACATTATTTTTTGATAATTGTTTTATTTCTGAAAATGCATCTTTCATTATTTAACTTAGTATAGTTTAAAAACTTTCAATTTGCTTTTTAAAATTTACTACTAGTAATTTTTTTTTCTGTTTTAATTTACTGAGATATTAAATATAAATGTTATACTTACTTTTATCATTTAAAAGAAACATTCTATTATTTGTAATTCTAAGAGAAGTTAAATTTGCGAACACACGAGTTTTTATGCACAATTTCTATTAACCAATATTTAGTACTGGCTTTAACGTAATTAGAAGCTCCCATAAATATGTAATTAAAATTACTTGTCTGAACTAACAAATTTGTTATTAATTATAACATTTTAGGCTTAATTAATTTTGCTTAAGAGGCTACTTCAGTGGCCGGTTCGCGGATCCCAAACCTATGGAAGTAATTTGAAAAGCTCTCCATTCCATTCCATTTGAAAAGCTTCCATTTCAACATTTTAAAATGATTTACATTGTTTAACTGAGGATCCATCTGTACAAAGGCTGTTTTTAACTTTTTCGGTTTTCTTACAAGCATGTTTAATAAGAACACTTTCATTTTCGGAACCGATTTCGAAAGTTAAAAGTAAAAGCATCCGCATAAATGAAATCTGTAATAAATGTTATAAAAGCAAAAAACGGCCTTTGTACGGATTAATTTCAACCATCCAATGCCCCCGCCCCTCCTTCAAGAAAAAAAATCTCTAGGAATAGCATTATCATGTGGGATTCCAGTATTACGATTAAGTAACAGTTTTGCTATTTCAAACAGATTTTGGACTTGAAAATTACAAAACGTTGTTATGGAGATATATATAGGATTAGTACTGATTTGTATGTGAGAAGAGATTTTTAAATAAGAAAATTAATATATATATGTTAATATTTATTCTGAGTGTTGCTTTCTGTAGCTCAGGTTTATTTACTCAAAATGTCTCGGACTCGGGAATTTCAAATCGACAGACTTGGGCTCTGAAAAAGAAAAAAAACCCGAACTCTCATGTGTAGTGGTGTGTATGGCATACTCCCCTGCGATACCCCTCGATTTATAAGGGATGACAGAAAGTGAGGTCATCCGATGTTGTTGGCGTTACGTCAGGAGTCAATCTCTCCATTCATGCCAACGGCTCTGGGACATTCCAAACAGGATGACTCACCTTACCCTACCTGAAAGAAAGAGAGGTTATTGTGTCCTATTTGGATGCTGTGAGGTACCTTACCTTGCCGACAATTTTCTCTTCACTGTTGGCGGCTTTTGCCATTTTCACCCCCCTCTTCCTTCCTTCTCTAGCGTCAGTTTTTTCTTTTCTTTTTTTTCCCCCTTGGCCGTGAAATATAGGTGTGTCTTTATTTATATTATACCTTTTTAACACTTTCTGGAGAGGATAATAATAAAAAAAAAGTGTAAATGTGTGCATCCGCGTACACAGCTGATTTCTGTTGTGTATGGAAATTATATGCATTGCCTTTTAATGGAAGCTGTGGCTTTTCACCTCTTTCGTGTTTATTTTATCATTAATCATGTATATTTCATGATTTATTCAATAAAAAAACTTGTTATATGCTAAATAATAAAGAAAGCGTATAATTTCTAAAAACAAGATTGTAAATATCCACCTCCCCCTCTCTCCAAAAGAAAACGCTTCTATCGGTCAGTCCAATCCTTGATTTTGAGGAGATTAACACCTCTTTAGTGAGGGGTCGGGTCTTATATTAATAACAAAGCATTTTTTACGTGTATTATCTTTTTAAATATGTATTTGCATTCCTCTGTCAAAATTTATTTAAAGAAGGAATAATCAGCATGACCCTTGTGCCTCACACACACGCGTGTTCCCCATACTTTAAATGTGCTTGTATATATGTATTTTTTTTTCTTCAAAATTATTTATGTATATGCATTTTTTATTTTAATCATACTTATACAATGCCGATTTTTTATTTATATCCCCTTTTAGCATTGATGAGAAAAAGGTGTAAATGAGCATAGCTGTACGGTTAGACGTATTGGGGTTATTTAAATTTTCTTTTAATCTAAGCGTTTGCATTCCTTTTTTTATCTCATGTTTTTTTCATGATCGCATTTATTAAATAAAAATGATAGTTTTATGCTAAGTGATGAAAAAACAAACCATTAGTGATAGGTTGATGATAATTATAATATCTTTATAAAAGATCCATTTTCAAAACAATTGCTTATAAGGTAGATCCAGTCCTTGATTTTGAGGGAGTTTAAAGCATTACTAAAAGCGTCATATCTCTTAATGAAATTATATTAATTATTAATTTATTAGCATATGAAATGTGTTCTTCTATAGAATGCGTTTTTCTTTCTTTATTTTTTCATTCATTTGATATCAAACACGATGCTTCGGTATTAGCTGGGTGAAATATGGGTGTATTTTTATTTCACGCATAACCCTTTTAAATACTTTTCTTTAGCGTGGATGGGGAGGGGGGGGGGAGAAAATGTGTAAAAGTTTTCGCCTGATTGTACAGTAGATTGATGTGGAGTAAACGTATAGACGTGTGATTTGCGCCCCCCTTACAATCGGAGTATTATCTTTTTCATTTCTATTTAATGATTGTATTTATTAAATAAAAATGTTAGTTTTAAGCTGAATATTTAAACGGGGAGAAGCGCAGTCATGTATTCAAAATGCTGTGTTATACATTGTTGATTTGCATAAGGAAGTCTTTAGGGGCCAACACAGCCAGGTTTTCCTCCCATTTAATGTAGAAATATTAATGTTTATTTAAACTATATATGTGCTTTTCTATAAAATTTTTCTTTGGTAGTGTATTTTGGAGGGGATGGATGTATCGCATCCCCATGCATCTTTTGGATGCATAAGTATTTTTGTAATTATAAGTGTATCTAGAAATGTTGTGTATATCTATCTAGTATGTGCTTTTTAAATAGTTTTCTTTTTCGGACTCGAATTGCTGTACCAAACCTTTCTCCTCTTTTCCCTTTTAGAATAAATATGTTTGCGATTCTCAATCTTTTGCGCGTCCTCAACAAAACGTTTTAAATTTATTAACTTTACGGCTTAATTCTGTTGCTTATTTAAAAAAAAAAAAAAAAAAAAAATACGGTATCCAGAAGAATTTACGCATGCAGTAAATTATTGTGCTGTATGTTTATTGTAATTTAAGTATGCAATATAGCACAAAATCAATTTGCAATCAAATCAAAGTATGATAATTCATGTGGGTATTAATCTTAAGTGATTTTTTTAAAGACTTTTTTGAAAATATAAGGTTACAGGAAATTATTTGATATTATTAAAATTAAATTTGTGTTTGTTATTAAAAAAATAATAATAATCGATCAATATTATCTAAATGCGTGAATAATTCTAAGCTTTGTAATCCGCAGATCGAACAACAATTCTATTTGGACCCAGAAATTTTGTTTAGTAATTGAAATCAAATATTTACCACAATCTATAAAGTTGCATTTTATTTGAAAATATTAACAAGTTGAAAAATGATTGCTTGATTCGCGGATTATGCGCCGAAAATTACGGTAGTTTATGTATGAAGTAAGTTTTTGTGCAACAGTGTAACATTTAATTTTATTTCTTCCTATTTTCAATTACTTTAAAATTCACGAAGTATGATAATGCATGTAAATACTTGGGTTTTATTAAATATATTTACTTAAATATAATAATAAATATAGGCCATTAACGCAATTTAAAGAACTCTGTCCTAATCACCCAGCTGGTCATTAATGAGTTTTTTTTATCTACCCAACTTGTGCATTAACTTTTTTTCTGTACTGTACTCATTGCATCTTGCTTGGACCCTCTTCTTATAATTGACACCAATTAAATAGACGCCCACAAACCCATTAGAGCTTCCTCTCTCTCTCTAATCTGACCTAATGTTTGTTGCCTTTGAGTTTGTGTCTACACAAACGCATGGCCTCGGTTAAATGGCCACTCAGAAGTGGTTTTTGCTGCGCGGAATCAATCCTTTGAAGATTAAATATGGTTGAAATGCGTGTGATGCTTAAATGACTTATTTCTACTTTTTTTTCTGTTTTGCTTTACTTGACTACAGAATTGTTTCACATGGCGAAACACCTGGTAGAAAAATAATTTATTCAAAGTTCATAATTCTGTTTAATTTTTAGTGATAGTTCCTCTTTAGTCTTTATTTTTGAATTCCAGAATCAATGAGATGAGAAAATCTATGTTGTAAATTTTCAAGATCTAAGATCAATTTAAAAGATGATCAGTAAGAAAAAAAAAATTAATGCATTTTATATATATAAATAAGTTTTTTAAACATGAAATATTAATGCTATTACAGAATAAATAAAAAAGTATGGAAATAGAAAATTTATTACCTCAGTAATTGGCATGCTTGACTGAGTGAATGAATGAGAAGAGTGCATTAAAGAGAACTAGATTCCACTAATTTTGTAATAGTGTTTCTTCCTAATCCTTAAGAGCTTACACTTGTCACTCAAGATAAAAAAAAAAAAAAATTCTTAGAAAAAAGGGACCATCTTCAGCACTTGTCAAACATTTTAAATTAACTACATTTGCGCTCTTATATTTTTATAATATTAAAACATTAATGATATCATTGGAAATTTTCAGCATTTTAATGATACATTTTCTTTTCTGCTATGTTCTTGTTATTTAAATACAAAAATTTGGAAAGACGCCTAGTGAGGAAAAAAAAAAAAAAAAAAAGCCTCTGGAAAAAGAAAAAAAATTGATCTTAAATTTTAAATTCAGGACGAGGTTATGATATGGACACATTAGGCATAGGCTCAGGTTCTGAAAATATGGAAAATTTTTAAAAATCTATGGTAATTTCATTACTTACACAATTTTATGTTTATAGCAAGATGATTATGATTTTATTATTATTATTCAAAAAATATTTATTCTGCAGATTATTATGGGGGGGGGGGGGGTTGTTTAGTGTGGATTAAAATGCACTTATTTCGGTTTCAATGTTGTCATGATGTGCTTTTTCTGTTAGTCTTAAAAATATCAAATTTTCACTACATTTGTTGTTTATATTACAGGTATAAAATCATCCTACCATTTATAGTATACTAATAGGAGTTGCACATAAATTCTGCTCCCTGAATCCATATCTCTCCTCCCCACAATATAAATAATTAAATAAAAAATAAATAAATTGCATAATCGGGTTCCCGTTTAATCCCAATCTAACCACTTAAAAAAATCACTTTCTTATTGTGATATATTAATTATAGGGAGGAGGGGTGAAAATAACATTAACAGACATTTTTCAAACAGTCATGCGTAAATTACTGAAATTCCGAAATCTTCAAAAGCTGATTAAATAAGTAAATAAATGCTTAAAAGTTGCATTTTTGATTTAAAAATGTTTGTAGAAAAACAAGCTTTAGAATAATTCTATGAAATAAATAAAATAATTTTAAAATACCAAAATGCAAATAATCTTACTTCATTTTTTATTTTACCACTTCAGTAATTTGTGTTGCCGTAAAATATGTTTACTGATAAAATAATTTGCTAACGCAGATTTGGTCCTGTCCATATACAGAGGATGAATACCAAAACCAAGGAAATCTATAGCATCTTTAGTTAAATGGCCGCTTCTATAAATGTTTTTGCGTTTAGACTGCAAGTATTATGTGCGGGATTTCTTTTTTTTTTTTTTTTGCAGATTAAATATTGCTTAATAGACAGTGTTTTAATGACCTACTTTTCCTTTTCTGTTTGCCTTTCGTTACATCGTTTAAGCTCATTTAAAAACATCTGGTAGAAAAATAAGTTACTCAGTCTGAATGTTTATTAGCCTCTTTTGTGCATGTGAGGACTTTGGATTCGTCTTTATTTGAGAATGTAAAATTGCAATTCACTCCTCCTTCCCCTTACCACACATTTGTTATACTTGAAGGGTTTTCAATTAATCAATAAATAAATAATAAAAAATGATTTCATTTATGAAAGAAAATAAACAGGTTACCAGGCTTGATGGCGTAAAAAAAATTTTTTAATTTTTTAAAAAATATATTTTTAAAAATGTTGAATCATAATTAAAATTTAGATATTTCTTTTTATTAAAATAAAAAGAAATTTAAATTCTACAAACATTATTCCAAATTATAACGATTTAAATTAATCACCATATTTTTTTCATAAATTTAAAGTTATAAGTTTTTCATAAAAAGTTTCATAAATTTAAAGTTTGGCATAAATTTATGACTGACATCTTAGTTATCAGAACACCAAATTTTGTATTGGTCACTTTAAACCACGTGACCTGTAGTATTATTTAAAATAATTTTTATTTATTGAGTAAAAAATTTGAATTTTTTTTTGTGATGGTATTATTTGTCAACAAAATCACATAATAAAACTTCTCATATTTTATTTATTTATTTAAAACTTTACATTTATGAAAAAAGTTTGGTGGGTAATTTAAATCGTTATAACTTGGAATACTGTTTGTAGAATTTCTTTTTCTTTTAATAAACATAAATATCGAAATTTTAATTATGATTAAACATTTTTAAATATATATATATATATATATATATATATATATATATATATATATATATATATATATATATATATAAAAAGAATGTAACTTTAAAAAAAAAATCATTTTCAAAAGTTTTTTTTTTTTTTTTTTTTAATTTGCTTATTCAGAATTAAAGTAAAATAATTGAAAAAGACTTGTTTCCAAGTTTGAAGCATTTATCTTTAACGATTCTTGAGCTATAAAAGTTTAAATGCGACAAATGGTGAAAAATGCATTTTCATAAGAAGTCATTTTGTAACAACTATTGCTTGAAAGCTAGATTTTGAAAACAAACCAAAATGAAAAAATTAATATTTCTTCTAATAAAGATAGAAACATAATTTAAATATCATTTTAAAGGGAACCATCACACACTTGAAAACTCTTGCTCCGTAATATTAAACCAATGGACAGGTTAATTTCGAATTACTCGTTCGATTTTGGTTGCAGATTTTTGTTTTTTTTTTTAAATGGTACTTTCAGTTTCAAATCGGTTCCGAAGTGAAAGTACCTCTTGAAAAACATCTGTAACCAAAATCGAAAAAGTAAAAAAATAGTCATACTAAAGATCAAACTCAATTATCCTATGCAAAAAATAAATAAATAAATAAAATGAAATAAAATAAAATAAAAATATTCAAATTTAAACGAGAAATTTGAAATTAACCTGCCTATTGATTTAACATTACGGAGCGGCGGATTTTTCAAATGAATGAAGACTCGAAGACTCCCTTTTAAGCATTAAAAAAAAAAAAATCTTTTTTTTTTTTTTTTTTTTTTTTTTTTTTTTTTTTTTTTTTTTCCCTGAAAATTTTAAGTTTTTGGTATCCCGGATTCCTTTAAAGGTTAAGGGGGCTCAGGGGTTGAAAACTTTTCAAAAAATCGATTTTTTTTTTTTTTATGATCTAGTTTGATTATTCAATTAATTCTTAACTCAATGCAAAAAACCGCATACAAATATTAGCATTTTTAACAGAGTTATAAGCATTTATGTATCAATACTTACATAGCCGCATCCATTTTAAGTCGTGTTTTCTCAAAACTTGATTTTTGACGACTAACACCAAGATTTTAAAAAAAAAAAACTATTTGATGGAATGACTTTTTTGCATGCATATAACATCATAATCTAGATTATGAATTAAGGATATAACTATCACTTAATAAAAACAGTATTAAAAAATTTCTCTAAGTTGAAAATTTAAAAGATGCAACTTTTTTTCCTTTGAAAATACTCAAAATATTAAACTATCTAAAATATATTAATTCATAATCTAGATAATGATGTTATATGCAGTGTTCTCGCTGTCGCTCGCCAATGCGCCAAATTGCGACTAAATTCTTTATTTGGCGAGTAAACAAACGATTAAATTCGTCAAATTGCTAGTGCTCAATTTTTGCTTTTTCTTTTTCATACATATGTATATATATATTTAATCTATACGTATTTTTTTATATTTGTAGCGGACAGTTGAAATTAGATTAATAACAATCGCTGTCACAATTATAAAAACTTGGGTTATTTTAGAACATATTGGAAAAAAGTGGGTACATTAAAGGATTAAAGACAATTTGTTTTGTGCTACACGGCGAATCTGTTTGGCTAATACATTTTTCATTTGGCGAATGTTTTTTATTTTTAATTAGCCAAATTGCTAACGTTGGTCAAATGTCAGCGAGAACACTGGTTATATGCATGAAAAAAAAAAAAAAAAAAAAAAAAAAAAGCCATTTCATCAAATAGTCTTTTTTAAATCTTGGTGTTAGTCATCAAAAATCAAATTTTCAGAAAACGAGACTTAAAGTTGAAATTATATGGATGCGGCTATGAAAGTGTTGATACATAAATGCTTATAACTCCGTTAAAAATGCAAATATTTTTATACGTTTTTTTTGCATTGAGTTAAGGATTAAATGAATAATCAAATTAGATCATAAAAAAATCGATTTTTTGAAAAGTTTTCAACCCCTGAGCCCCCTTAACTAAATCTGTATTCACGATAATTACAAATAACCAATTATCAGAGCCAAATGAACTTCAAAAATCCGCGCCCATTTCGAGGGAATCTTTTCGCCACATCTGTAACGTCGAAACTGTTGCATCTGTGTTGTGCCAAGGATCGCACAAGGAAGCGACGAAGAGGCATATTTAGAGATAAGTAACGCAATTAAATAATCATCACGGTCGATCTCATCCCCGCCATCTTTGTTTCTCTCACGGGATTAGGCTGTTGCGTCTGCTCGCTATATTTCTATCTAATCTCCCTGGATTTTGGATGCGTTTTGCGGCATTTCTGTTGTTGGTTGCTTGATTTATGAGACCGCGGGAGTTCGGACGTTTTTCTCGCCGCCCCCCTGAGACATTTGCATCTTTTTCGTGCCTGCATCTCTTGTAGAATGTTTCTTTTTGCATCCCCAATTAATCACTTGTCAGATGTTGGAAGAGAAAACTCCCGAGTTGATTGCCCGCTTTATGGTAGCATCTAAATCATTCAAATATTTTTTTTTCATCCGGAAAAAAAAAAAGGTTATTTTGGACTAAATTTGATAGATGATTCTGGTGTTATTGTATCTTTTTTTAAAGGATGTTTTCTCTCACATTTTGATGTATGTATTTTTAAATTTATGAAGAAAATTTGATAAATGTTTTTAAATGTATTTTTTATGAAAATTCTTCTAAAATATGTAAAGGAAATGTATTTTATTTTGGTGAACAGTTCGTCATAACTGCAATTTTGTGTAGTTACAAATAATGACATGATGAGATGTTGATGAAAAGAAAATTGCATTTAAATTTTTCTATTACATCGGTTAAAAATACATCATTTCTTAATTACCCAAAATAAACTTTTTTTTTTAAGGGGAAAAAATTATTATCTTGGGCTTGTAGTTGTCATATGTTATTGTATTAAATTAGATTTTACGGGTTCTTTTTTTAAAAAAATACTAGTTTTAATTCATTATTTCTCAGAAATTGAATACGGGGGAAAAAAAAAATGCTTGTATACTCAAAAATCCCGAATTGATTATTCCCCTTCCCCTCCCGTCACCACCAGAAAAAAAAGGTAGTTGATAGATGAAAGTGGTATTAGGATATTTATTTTTATTCGATTTTTCTTCCCAGCGCCAGCATTTATTATGTAGTATACTTTTTTAATTTGTGAATGATTTGATGAAAGAGGCTCCAAAATAGTAAAAAGATTGCGGTTTGCAAAAATAGCCGTAGTTATCTGCCTTTAAGGAAGTAAATAACAAAACAAATGTCTCTTAATTTAGCAATAGAGCATTTGAAGAAAAATTACCATTTTTTAGACTAAAAGAATCCAGACGAACATAGTTCGATGATTTAGATTACCTCATGTTGCTCACCCTAAGAAAAGTAACTCCATATAGAGCTGAGCGTGAACTTCCTCTATCTTTCGATATTTGTCTCTTGCAATTCATTTTAAAAATAATTTAAAAACATTTTTATTTGTTATCAACAATTTCATCAAAGGTTATTATCTATCATTAAAAAAGAGGGGAGAAGACAAGCTGTCAATTAAACACACCAAAATTTTGGCGATTGAAGCTTTGTTATAGAATATGCGAATCTTCTTTTGCTACTCTTGGGATATAAAGTAATTTGCAGTTTTGCCAGTTCTGAGGGTGATTTATTTAGTTTACTTTATAATTATTTTTACGATTCCAACTATAAATGTAAACCTACATTTTTCGCCACTTTTTATTTAGAAGAGATGATCCGTCATTATTCTTTTTACTGTGTGAAAACACTCCTCTGTAAACGCTACCAGTGCAAAAATATATGTCCTGTCTGGAGAGGCTGATGATGGTATGGGGTAAAAATACACGATCGCTCTCGCACATAGATTTCTAGGCATTATTATACATTGTAACGTGAGTGTTCGTAATTCTTAACGCTTTTACGGCGATATCGATGATGTAGATCTTCTGCCGTACAATGATACTTCCTTTCTCTGCGCTTCTGGACCGCTATTGAATATCGCCTAGTTAGTGTAAATGGACTCCCAGGAAAAAGTATATCTGCGCAATTTCCCCATTTGGGTTACCGAACCGTGTCGACCTTGCAGAGCCTTGACCTGTCGGCTCGTTCTTTCTGATATTAGCTGTCTAGGTAAAAGACCCCCCTGCATGTTTCCTCCTCCGACTTCTGTTTTGCCGCCTTTTTCTTCATTTTTCTCTCTTCATCCTCTTCTTTAATGATATACAGTAGACTGCTGGGAAAGTAAAGTTACATTCGTATTTTTGATTGAGATCTTTATTTTTAATGTATTATTCAGTAATTAAAACATAACAATTACCGAATCACCTCCTCAAAATCAGAGTAGTTAATAAAGCGAAGTTGTGAGACCCGGTACTAATGACCCTTATAAGCTCTGTACATGCATATACTTTACAAAAAATGGGCCCCTTAAGGAGCCTCCTTCAACTTCCACTCCAAAACACCTTTGTCCCTCCTAGGCTTGCTTGCCCTTGTTCTGAAATAAGAGGCGATTCAAAAGTTATTAGCAAATTTTTAGAATTGAATAAGGGAGACCGAAATGTGTACAAATATTGTTTTTCCAATAATTTGATATAACTAGGGTTGGGGATGCACACTTAAATGTTTAAGATTTTTCTTCAGGATTAGGTGCTAAAAAAGATTTTTTGGAATTTTAAAATATAGCTAAGATAAGAAAAGAAAAATAATTGTTTAGCTTAGTTCCAGCTGTGTATCTGATAGTAAAATTTTTAGGGTCCTATTTATTTTTCGCGCAAAATGTTGCATTGGGAGCTCTATAAGCACGGGAGACGCGCATTTTATCCATCCCACCTCAAGTTGAGCTCACTATACAAATGTCTGATATATGCGTTAGGTGAAACATTTTTTATTTAGTTATCACTAATAATTTATTCTGATAGATGTCTATTATAATTCGCATTTTGATATTTTTCAAGGAGGAATATAATGTACCATTCATGTATAAATGTGCTTTTCCCATATTTCTACTAATCGGAAATCTTCTGTATTCTGTCTTCTTCAAAACTTGTCAGATTGATCCCTGTATCATCGGTCCCTTTGATCTTCGATGTTTATTCCAGATTCGAGCGTAGGGGTGTCTTTGAGACTACCTTGGAAAGGGTCCCTTTTCATATTTTCTTGGGCGGAGGTTGGAATTCTTAGCTTGGAGGGAGCAGCAGTCTCTGATTATAGCTCTGCCAGCGCGGTCGTGGTACGTAGGGCCTCTCCCTGGCGCCGTTGTTCGGCTCCATGTCGTTTACAGCGTGGTGGAATTTGGTATGCCGAAAGAAAGGTGAGTTTCCATATCTTGGTTTTGTGGATTTTATTAGGATTGTGGGAAAACAGACTTATCTCCTTGAAATTTCCATGTCAATGTTTCCGTATTTGTTCCGTATATTCATCGCGTATACGTGTTGTACATTCGGTGCGTAGCGAAAGTAGACGAGTTTAGTGAGAAAATCTAGCAGACTTTTCTCGACTGAGTCTTGTTTTTATTAAATTGTGATTGAAAAATCTGATCGTAATTTTCTGGATTTAAATTATCGTTATAGTAAGAATTTTGCATGATTTTGATAAGATTCCTTGTGTTAATTTGTACCTAGATAAGCTCTTTAGGAACGTCTGCAATTTTGTGAAAGGTCTGTTTTTAAAACAAACAATTTTATAAAAGGTCCTGTTTTAAGATTTAAAAAATAAATAAAATAAATAAAAATAATAAAAAAAAAAGTACGCAAGGTCTATTTTAAGATGAAAAAGATTGTGAAAGGTTTTTTAAAGGACTTGAATCCTTTCTTTAGCAAATCCCCCGTTTTACCAGGAGTATAGCATATTGGTATTGGTGCACTGGAGCTGAATACTCACTTCAATGGAATCCATAGTATAGTTGGACTTTTACTGGTAAAAATCTAGTTTTTACTAGGACATGGGTTTAACCCTTGCCTGATGAGTATGTCGTATAAAGTGAACAAAACTTTGAATTTGAATACCCGTTATTTTGCACTAAAATTAGTCCCTTATCTCCGAACTTCAACAATTAGAATTAATTGAAAAAAAAATAATAATAATAAGCGTAATGTCCTCAAAATAGCTGTCTGCTTATCACGTTTTCTTTTGTATGTGTGTATATTACTTATATTCTCTGTGTTTATATAAAGTATTAATTTTGAAACTTTTATATAAAATTCTTGTCAAGTATACTAACTTTAAAAGGGGTCCTTCAAGTTTTTGGTTGACGATGTTGTTTTTTTCAACCGTCCTGCCATCTGAAAATTAACAACCGGAAATCTAGTGGCATCTTATTATTTTTGTAAATTTTCTAGACATTTTTTTCCCCACATTATTTTTGACGCGGGAGGGGGGAAAGGAATACCGTGCTGTTTTTGTTTTATGCTTACACGTGCTGTTCGCGTGTCCCTACAAATAGAAAAAAATGTTTCCCTCCTCCCAACGTTATTTTTGGTCACATATATTTCAAAAAAGTGTCTGTGGTTAGATATCGTTTCTGTTTTTAAAGTGGCGACAGATAGTCTTCTCTGCGATAAAGTCTTTGAAATTCAGAAAAAAAGGTCGTTTCCTTCTCAAATTTCTCGCGTCTGTACCCGTAGTTAGTTTTAATACTATATAATAGTGGCGCTCAACCTTTTCGCCAGAAAATTGTTTGCCACCACAATATTCGAAAAGTGACGTTTGTTTTATGCAAAGTTTCTGTCATTATTATAAAAAAATATATTCTGCATGAAAATAGTGGTATCACTGTAACCCGCGGGCCACAGGTTGTGCAGCCCTACTATGTACCGTTGCACAGTGGGGCAAAAAGCCTTCAAAACTGGCAAAAAATCGAAAAAATGAAATTTTATTTTGAACTACCGACATACGTCACTTTAATAGAGCAGATGTCAGTATACATCTTCCTAGTACTAAAATTTGCGCAAAGTTATTTTGATCGTCGCTAGAGAAAGAAGTTAAACTGCATATTGTGCTTTGATAATAAGTGAAAAAAAAATCAATAATTTTGTTTCAACATTCGTTTGTTAATTTCGCTATAATAATTAAAAAATAATTTTTTTTGACTATGGAACCTTTAACTACAAGTATGTAACAATAATTCATTAACATTCAATTTGTTTTAATACGATTTTTATAGATATACAGACGCTTAGAATATATAGTGGTGAAATTTATAAAAAAAATTAACACTGTCTACAAACATTGTAGGTTTTAGTTATGAGTTAAGACGAATTAAGTGTTAATTATAATTTTTTCTATTAAGTATGAGTTTTAAAAGGACAAATAAACCAGAAAATCTTGATCCTTTTTGCCACTTTTTTAATTGTATGGTCATTTTTATAGCTAATCATCCTTAAATTTTTGTTAGTGTACGGGTGTGCCAAACATGATTATAAATATTTTCTTTGTTAAATACGAATTTTAATGCATTGTTTATCACAAAACAATGTATTTAAATGAAACTGACTAACATGGAACGTTTTAACAAAAAACTTTTGAAAAGTAATGTGATTTTATGGTATAAGAGCTCCATAATCGGAGAAACTACGAACAAGTAGTTTAAATGAAAAGAAGATTAAATGTTTTAAAGTTTAATATAAATTCCGATGAACAAAAGCCTGGCGAAACAAGGGAAATGCTTTAGAATTAACAAAGAGTGGCTTGGCAAATCGCTTTCATTTCCTCTATTTGAAAAACAAACAGAAGCGTCAATGAAAAGCAAACGTGTCCATCTTCATACTCCGTCTGAATTTGTTCTGGACGATCAAAAATATCAAGAGTAAAACGGTTATACAATTCTAGTTCTACATATTCGTTAGTTTACGTGACATGTATGAGTTTAAGATCTGAAAAACAGGAAAACAAAAAGTGTGTGTTAGCACTAAAACAACAGAAACAGTTTTTCTTCTGCTGTCTTTATAGTAATACGTACATTTTGCCTGAGAAAGGTTGATCCAATCCTTCAAAACGAGTCGCTAATATTCATTATAAGGTTTGCTTGAGAATAATTAAAATTACTAATTATGTTTACATTTTTTAATGCGATATTATGGATGATTTATAAATATCTAATTAGTATAAAACTATCTTAAATTCTTGTTTTTAACTCATTTTTCTACAAAAAATATTGAAAAAGGTTTATAAATTAATTAATAAATTACTATTTAGCTTATGTAAAAGTTTAAAATTTTACTACTTTTCTTCTACAAAAGAATCCGTGATGTGCTTTCTTTGTTCAAAGTAAATTTTATTTTTTGCCAATTTTGGAGGCTTCCTGCCCCACTGTGCGTTGGTTCAGAGAAATAGAAGAAATTTTACAAAATGCTGTGTAACTGGAATTATTTAGCACTGAATTTAAGGTTCGTGCTCAGACAAATCTGAAATTTAATACTTAATTTATTATAACTTACGGATTACTTATTTTCCATGTAAAAATGTAATTTTAAATACCATTAATTTTGTTAGTCTTAAAATGTTATGAACAATTTTCTGTTTCGAAATCGACAAAAAGCCCGAACTATTAAGTAGAGGAAGGTATGGTTATGTTACCTCCCCACACAATCCACCCCCCTCTTCTGAGGTCTCACTCGGACATATGGCGTAATAAAGAAATTTTTCGTGCAACTACAATTATGAAACTTTTTGTGTAGCAAGACATACGTATATGACAGATCTGTTCGTGGAATAAAATGCAAAATGAATTTTCGCGATGTATGTCTATTTTTTTGCAGGTGAGCTATATATGTCTTCACTGCATTAAAAGAATGAAAATACATTTTTCCAATATTTCCATTTTATATGTATTTCTCATTTCGTGCGTGTGTATTTTACTGTGCAAGTTTAATGAATTTGTGTTGATCTGTATTTAACGCGTTTTCTTCGTTATGAAGTGTTCCAGTGTAATTTTAAGCGGTAGTTTGCGAACGTTTGGACGTCAGGAAATGCTATTTTAAATTTTTGTTCGGTTTTTATTTCTGGCTGGTTAATAGAGAAAAGAGACAGCCTTCCGAGAATGACTGCTTGTTTTCACCAGACCTTGACATTGTCTTCCGTTCACTATCCGTTACACTTTCAAGAGCATCATCCCCCTATCTTCCTGTTCTTGCATTCTGTTATTATTTAGAGATGGCTTTCTCCTTTTCTTTTGTTACATCGTAATAGGATTTTTTTACATATTTGTAAGGTATTTTTTCAGTATGACTATTTTTCGCATTCTAGATCTCTTGCTTCGGAAAATTCTATTCAAATTGCTAACTTTGACAGCATTTTTTTTTTTTTGGGGGGGGGGGGGCAATATTTTCTACATTTATCAAAAAATCGACAATCATGGCATATTGTGTACTTGCTAAATAAGAGAATTTGCTAATTTGATGCATTTGAGATCAAAAATGAATTTAAAAATCAGAAAATAAACAGTTTGAATCAAGGTTTTTAAAAAAAAAAAAAAAAAAAAAAAAAAAAAAAAAAAAATTTTTTTTTTTTTTTTTTTTTTTTTTTTTTTTTTTTTTTTTAAAGCCCAACCCACTAGTCTAAAACCCGGGTTTTTTCGGGGTTTTCTGAAAAAACCCGGGCTTTTTCGGGTTTTATCAAGTTTTTTTTAAACACTTTAAATTTCTAATTTTCATATACACAATTTTCTAAATTCTTCATGTATCAGTGAAACCTGATGTATTTACAGTAAATCCTCGATAATTCGGATTAATTGGAACCAGACCCAATCCGGATTATCCGGAGAATTTGAAAAAAAAAATTAAATTAAATAAAACATTCTTATAGAAAATCACCTTTTTTGAAACTCATTGAACATTTATAGTCAATAAAAATTTTTACTTTGTTTAAATTCTTTCGAAAAGATTTCAGGTTTTTTTTTTTTTTTTTTCAGAATACGACGATGAAAAAGTTAATGTTATGGAAATTAGCCAATCGCTTCTCAAACTTGAAAAAAAAATTACCAAATCGATCCGGATTATACGGAGATCTTGATTAACGGCCCCGAATTAGCGGGGTTTTACTGTACTACTAAATACAATTTGAAGTAATTACAAAAAATATGTAAATCAGTTACAATCAAAATTACATTTTGCTTTTGCAAAAATTGATTACTAGCAATAATTTTACGAATGAAATTATCATTAAAATACTATATTAATACTAATGCTAAATCGGAATTAGTAAGTACTTTTTATTATAACTAATTAATAGAATAAACCAAGTAATTTTCAATAGATTAAGATTCCCAGGATATGTGGTATTTTGTTATGAGTTTAAATTGTATAACATAATATAGTATAGATTATATATCAGGTTTTTTTTTTTTTCTTCTATTGAGAAAAAGTTCGTGTTTGTGATACATAAAAAATTAAGTTACAATTATTTCTTTTAAAAATTTTCATTGGGAGAATTGAGACATTCCCCCCCCCCCCCCCCTTGTGGTGGGGAAAGAAACTTTACGAGTGGTTTATTGTTATCAAGAAATATATCAGTATTATTAAGATCTTAATAACGATATTAAGAAATTAACCTAACATAATTTAAAGTTGAAACTTTGAAAAAACCCAGTTGGTTTTTTGAGTTGGGCAAAATCATAACATCCCTGCTTTTAAGTTAAATTATGCTAAATTTATATAGTTTCTTTCATTAATTTCAAATATGAAATCAGTTGAAAACTTCTTTTCTTTTCCTTCTTTACAGCTAATTTAATTTTTGGGCATTTTATCAATGCTTAGATCCTTTATGATCCTTTAAAATCTAGTTCTTTTGAAATATATTTAAAATGACAATTATCTTTGCATTGATACTTTAGATTAAATAATGATACAGTTGTAAAATCATGAAAAGATTTGAAAAAAACCCACAATGGGTTTTTGTTATGGTAGAAATCAGTTGAAAACTTCTTTTTTTCCTTCTTTACAGCTAATTTATTTTTTGGGCATTTTATCAATGCTCAGAAACTTATTTTAAATCCGGTTCCTTTGAAATATGTATTTAAATTTGCATTTATCTTTGCATTGGTACCTTAGATTAAATAATGATACCGTTGTAAAATCATGAAAAAATTTGAAAAAACCCACAATGGGTTTTATTATGGGTTTTTTCTAGGGATGCACCGGATATCCGGCTCCTGCCGGATATACTGCTTATTCGGCACTCGAACCGAATATTTTAATATCCGGTTGCCGGATAGTAAAACATTTTTTTAATCTCTTTTTTTATACTTAAAAACAAATGTAAAACTAATTTGCTCCTTGCATACCTTATCTTATTAAAAAGCAATGTTAACAAAAATAAATACTTGTATATTTTCACAATTATGAAATTATAATGTTTATATGTAAATGAAGATATATTTAAAGTATGACAATATTTTGTCATAACCTATAACAGCAATTGTAAAAACAAAACTAGAATATGTACTTCAACTTCACATTTTTTATCTCTCTTAAAAATTGTTCTTAAATTTCAGTAATGAAGTAATTTTACACCTCTCAAAAGTTTTATTGTAATTTTCACCAGTCAAAATTTAACTGCAGTGTTCAATAATTCTGTCATAACTGTAATTGTAAAACCAAAACTAGAATATCAACTACAATTTCAACTTTTTTTTTTTTTTTTTTTTTTTTTTTTTTGTAATGAAGTAGTAGACTTTTATAGTTCTTCTCAAGTGTTTTGTTAATAACTTTATTATTAATTTGAATTATTAATATCAACAAAAGAGAAAGGTATAAATATCTAATCTAAAAGTTTTATGAAGTTGCTGTTAATACGTCAAAAATCCGAGTCTGAAATGTGTACAATGGGGCCATCTTATAAGTGCTAAAGTATTGAGGATTAAAAACTATGTAGAAAAATAAAGTTTCCAACAAACTAAAGAGTTTATTTATGAATATTCATACTCCAGATTCAAAGTGTGTTTCTTTAGAAAATCAAGAACAAAATGGTGCGGATAATAAAGAAACCATTCAATTTTTGCTGGAACATCAATTGCACAAGTTAAGCAGTCAACAATAGAAAAAAATGTGTTAAAAACAAAAGAAAAAAATCATTAAATATACAAATTGCATTTTTAAATAAAACATATTTTAGTAAAAATTTCCAAAACAATTGAACTACGCCTTATTATATAAGTCACCCGCTCATATTAAAATTGCAAGTGATATTTTAAATAAAGTTCATTCTGAAACTTGCTCTACAATGCAAAAAGAGCTTAATAGGAAAACTGTAATGCTCACTCATAGTCAAGGGGAGTAACATACATAACTATCCCATTTTTGTTAATTATGTGTCAACAGGGTAAAAATATTTTTTTTTTCTGTTAGTTAATCGATACAATGCATCTATAAAAACATCAAGACACTACCTAAATCTGGTGATAGAGACTAAAGAAAGGGTAGAAAAAAATATGCATGTAAAGTAATAAGTTAAGTAAAGTAATAATTTATAAGTAATATTGAAAAGGCAAAATATTATTACATTTCAATATTTAATTATTACTATGTTTTTAAGTAACTTTGACTTAATAAGTGAATTGAAATCTATTAATACTTGCATAATATAAAATTACAATAATTTTTTTTTCTTTAAACAAGCATAAAATTGAAATATTAAAATTAAAAATGAGAAATTATTCGGCCAGATACCGGATATTCGGTAAAATTTTGTGCCGGATATCCGTTATTCGGTATCCGGCAAAAATCCACATCCGGTGCATCTTTAGTTTTTTCAAGTGGGCCCGCCCGAAAAAACCCGGGCGGGTTTTTTCGGGCTGGGCCCACTTGGGCGAACCCTGGTTTGGATTGGAATTCCCCCTTAAGTAACCTTTAAAATGTTAAGATTCATTGTAATTGCCTTTTTCGCGTGTTGAAAAAGCATTCTTACAAACTAAGCTAGAAAATACTATAAAACTGATTAGATATCTTTATTTAGGTCATCAGACGTACGTTTCGTTACACAAACATCGACATTTTCAAAATCATACATGATAGAAATATTTTCGCAAATTTTAAAACAAGAGCTTAGAAAATACGGCTTTATTTCAAGATTTATTTACGTTACATTTATTTTTATTATTTATAAGAGTTCATTTTTTCCAAGCTCTTGTTTTTAAATTTTGAAAAAATATTGCTATCATGTATGATTTTGAAAATGTCGCCGTTTGTGCGACGAAACATACATTTGATAATCGGAATAACAGTATTTTATGTCTAAAGCATTTTCTAGCCTACTTAGTTTTGCTATTAACATTCTTAAATAATAAATAATCTATCACATTCAAATTATGGAAGATTTCTTTTAATAGCGATAGAATAGCCTTTCATTTCATGAAACAAGAACGAAGATGCGGTAAGCATAGATTTTGAAACACTTTCCAACACATCCAGTTTAGTGAAGCAAAACATAACAATTTACTAAGTATGCAACTTCGAAAACGCATAATACATTTCAAAACACAATTTCAGCAAAAGTTTTTTTTTTCTTTTTAATTATATCGATTTTTATACGAAACCACTAATATAATATAGATTCGTACATATATTACATAACGTGCAAAAGTTTAGTTCAGTAAGTAAACGCATAACACAGTTGAATATTCTGCTTCAGCAATATACTGATATATACATACTATAGATCTTTTGAGCAACTCTGTATATAATCTATTGAATTTATATACACCAACTAATATAAAAAAAAAAATTAGTTACATTTAAAAATGCTCAACCTAACTGAAGACTCACTACGAACAATTGTTGTTCAAGACATTACTTTAACCAAATTATTTAGTGTGTCCCTGCTGAATGTACCTGATGTAAACGAGCCATAAGTGCTACACATTTTAATTTACAACTAGCGAGCTACGCCCGCTAGCTGGGCCACTTTTTCCAAATGAACCTCGATATTAAGCAATATATAATAAACAAAAAAAAATCGTTTAATAAGCAAGTCTTGGTTTTCGAATCCTCAAGCACAAAAAAAAGTAAATTAAAGAGCTATGGTTATTATGCGCCCATTATCCCGTTAAAAATATGTGATTTCGCACAGTGGGCGCTACGCGCCATGGTCGCCATCGTCCCGTTAAAAATATTTGGTTTTGCACGGTTGGCGCTGCGCGCCCATAAGACATTTTCTCGTATTTTTTGGTTCATCAGAAGCAGACTTTTACGCAGATTCTTAATATGTAATCAGTTTTTTTTTTTCTACTTTTAAAACTGTCTGCATGATGGTTTAAGAAAAAAACGCGCAAAAAAAGTTACATTCTTTGACAAAATGACGGGAGAAAAAGCGGTTTTCGACTGCTTCTTCTTTTAGCCAAAGGGTAAAAGTTCTTGTCGTTCACCGCAAGGTGGCGCAGTGTTCTGCCTGAGAGCTCCGTTTGAGCTCCGTTTGGGAAATTAGACCTTTTTCGTTCCGATTCCCGACCGGTTTTTAATTCATAACTTTTTTAATTTTGGTCCCACGGTCTCGAAAATGCCCGAAATGACTTTCTTGGAAATTTTGGAATCGAAAGACACCTCTCGCGACTTCCAACTCGCCCGCGTTGCGAACTGTAATAGGCTTCAAACAGACAGACAGACAGAGGCGCACGAATTTTATTAGTATAGATATCAAACATACCTGAACAACATAAATCAGTTTCATGGCAATCTAGGTATATTTACGTAACAGATATTATTAGAGCACAAGACAGAGAGACAAATCATTTTTATAAACACTTTTAAACTACGTTCGAAAGTGTTAAAAAGGGGTTTTATTACGTACAGTTGGCAAAAAAAGTATTTGTACACTTCATTTTTTTAAATTATAATGAAATTAAACAAAAGATTTAAGCAAAAAATACTGTAATACATTAATTTAATGCATTATAATATTATAGAAGCAAAAACAAAATTAAACGAATCGATTTTTTACATTATAATAAATAAATATACAAAAATATAATGCAAAAAAAGTATTTGTACACTATATTAATGTAATATAATTAATGAAAATTTAGTAAAATGATACAAATTAATATTATGTGCGAATTCATTTAGCTTTTATGACTACTTCTAGATGGTGTGACATTGATTCCACCAACTTTTTTGTATCGGTCTGGTTAATGTTATTGCATGACACAATAAGAGCTTCTTTAAAACTGTTTTTTACCAATACATATTTTTTTTCGGATTTTTGCATCCAATAGCATCTGCAAATTTTCTGTTGGATTCAAGTCTAGAGATTTTAGAAGAGTTACCAGTCATCTTAGAGTATTGTCGTAAGCATGTGCTGGTGATCACAGCAGTATGCTTTGGTCGTTATCCTGCAGAAAGTGAAAAGCTTCCTCTATGCATCATTTCTTGACACAGTTTAATAAATTATGGCGCGACACATCAATGTATGTTAAACCTGTCTTTCCATTGTCAATAAATTTTAAATGCCCTGCTCCATTAGAAGCTATGCACCCCAAAAGTATAATATTCCCCCCAACATGCTTGATAGTTTGAAGTATACGTTTTGGATCTAGAACAGTTTATTTTTACGCCAATTTTTTCGAATGCTTGATGGTAAGAAAATTCCGAATTTTCCCTCATCAGAAAAAATTACTGTTTTCCAAAAATCCAATGATTTACTTCTGTATGCGAAAGCGAATACTATGCGTTTTCGCCTATTTGTTTCGCTGATGAATGGATTTTTCCTTGAGGTTCTTCCTTTTAAATCTGCATTGAGAAGAATATTTTTTATTGTTTGAGGTATTACTCTGATGCGAGAAGATGTCGCAAGGTCTCCAGCAAATTTTTGAACCGAACGCATAGGATTTTTCAAAGCTTTTTTAACAACACTCCCTTTTTCCCTCATTGTTAGTTACCTAAGAAGTCGTGGTTTTCATTGAATTTCGATGCTTTTAATTTATTCATAGTTTCTCACTATACATCCAATAGTTGTAAATGGTAATTTAATAGCTTTTACAAATTCTTGTTGCGAATTTAAATTTTTATTATGCTCAATCATAGGATTTCATATATCTAGAGGTGCCTCTCTAGTATTAGGTTCTATACTCAATTCTTTCAAGAGAAAATTAGATTAAATGTCAGACAAATATAATATGAATTCAAAAATTATTAACAGCTTCTGTAAAAGTAGTACTTTGAACCATAAACACTATAAAACACAGTACATATCAGGATGGAGAAATGTACAAATACTTTTTTTGCAAGAAATTTTTAAACCTTTCCTATTAGAAAATTATTTTACATCTTTATCGAAATATTATGTTGTGTAATTTAAAACGCACGGTAAGCAGACTGTATTAAAACTATTTTTGACAAAATATCTGCTTTTATTTAGTTAAAAATTAAAAATTTTAGAGTGTACAAATACTTTTTTTGCCAACTGTATATTATTAGTTGCATATAGACATATCTGCCATAACTATTTAACACCCTATATATATTTTTTTATCAATCTCTAAAAGCTCGATAGAAATGTTAAACTGCATTCATTTAGTTTCCTTATTTTACACTGGTGTCCAAAAGTTAAGCATAATTGGTAATTAAGTAATTATTTTTAAGTAATGAAAGAAATATGAATCGGAATGTGCTGAAACTCCAGGTGTGTAAACAAAATGGTACGCGTCACATATTTTCGCGAAGAGTTTTCCCCGAAATCGAACAGGGGATTGTCAACAAATTGAAAAAGAACGAAGATCTTTTCGATAACCCTGTCAAAACTAATGTAGCAAAAGCGTTCAAACTGCACATTATGATTAATTGGCTTATTGTAATGTACTGTGTTAATTTTTACAAGGATAGCATGTATACTCGTAGAGAAATTAAGGTTTTTATAAAAACAGTCCTAAATTTTTCCAAGTTTTTTGCTTATAATTTGCAGAGTTCTTATTATAAAATAATGTTATTTTCTGAAAATATGACAAACATCATTGTACACAATACCCTGTCATCAGAATTTAAAAATAATAAAAATTGTATGAAAAATGAGTATGTTTAGTAAATAATTTTTCATTGCGCATGCGTCAACGATATCAAAATGTCATTTGCATATTGTGTTAGCTAAATGTATAGAGCAACTTCTGTAAAAGTTTTAAAAACATAGCTTGAAAATTCTGAAAATGGGAGCCTATAGAATCAACTCAAAATCCTTTATTCCCTAAATGAAGCAAAAAGATGAGGGGCTGTATCCATATTCCATTGTTTAGTGCCTACACAATATTGCACGTACAACTATATTTAGGTAAAACCCCTGATTTTTTTGCTTCCTTTAGGAATAACGGATTTTGAGTTGATTCTGTAGGCTCCCATTTTCAGAATTTTCAAGCTATATTTTTGAAACTTTTACAGAAGTTGCTCTATACATTTAGCTAACACAATATGCAAATGACATTTAGATATCGTTGACGCATGCGCAATGAAAAATTATTTACTAAACATACTCATTTTTCATACAATTTTTTATTATTTTTAAATTCTGATGACAGGGTATTCTGTACAATGATGTTTGTCATATTTTCGGAAAATAACATTATTTTATAATAAGAACTCTGCAAATTATAAGCAAAAAACTTGGAAAAATTTAGGACTGTTTTTATAAAAACCTTAATTTTTCTACGAGTATACATGCTATCCTTGTAAAAATTAACACAGTACATTACAATAAGCCAATTAATCATAATGTGCAGTTTGAACGCTTTTGCTACATTAGTTTTGACAGGGTTATCCAAAATATCTTCGTTCTTTTTCAATTTGCTGACGGTCCCCTGTTCGATTTCGAGGAAAACTCTTCGCGAAAATATGTGACGCGTACTATTTTGTTTACACACCTGGAGTTTCAGCACATTCCGATTCATATTTCTTTCATTACTTAAAAATAATTACTTAATTACCAATTATGCTTAACTTTTGGACACCAGTGTATATTAATACATTAAAAATAACAGCAAGCAAACATCTCATCTTTACTTAAATCGTGTGATTTAAAAGTGAGTTTTTAAAATACGAAACTTTTTTTCCCAGAGATTTTCGTTGTTGTGCAAGGAAGTTAATGGATAATCATCAAAATTAGAATTGAATAATTCTTGAGAAAATGCCAAAACATTTAACTAAAAACTTAATCTTAAGCAACGAAAATATATTTTCTATATTAAAAAGAAAAAAAAATCTAAAATTTTTATTTTTTTATGTAATTTTTTTAGAATATTTTTAACTCCCAAAAACATTTTATTTAATCCGGATCATTAGAGTTCCACTGTAGTTCTAACTTTTCCAGTCAACAAATTAATTCTGCAATTCCCAACCTGTCTCCCCACCTTTCTACATTATCTTCTAAGTGGCAGTACGTTCGCCATTTTGTCGTCTGACAACTTTAGCAAATCATCAAAACAAATTTAAATCTATATCTGATCTGTTATTTAAAATGTACGCTCACGCCCGTGAATAAATTCGAACGCCCACGCTTTTCACTCTACGTTGATTACTGATGATTGGCTTAGCAGTGAAATCCAGTTTTTTCGTTCTCCATTTTGTCGTCTGCCAGTCACGCTTTGCTGGAGCAGCAGGTTATGTACGTTATTTCCGCCGTTATTCTTTCTTTATTTTTATTTTTTTTTTCACCTGTCGCATATTAATATGTGAAGAGCACTTTTAATTTCTTCCTGCGAGATAAAATTTATCCTGCAAGAAAAATTGTTGAATATATTATATTGAGTTGGGAGTTTAATAAGTCGTGTAGTGTTTTAGAAGAAAAACAATTTTTTTTTTCTTCAAACCAACAGATAAATATATTTTTTTTCTTGCCAATATTTAAAAACCGAAATACAAATTATGAAGTTTTCGCACGTTTTTAATAAAGCTTCCAATAATCTAAAAACCGTATCATAGTTCCTGGCGATTTTCAGAATGGTCAAACGTCACTAAAGTGCGTTTTAACCCTTTCAGTACCAAAACTTTAAAAATGAAATAAAAATTATGAAGCTTTTACACATTGTTAATAAAGGTTCTAATAAGCTAAAAACCACCTAGAAAAAAATTCATGACCATAATTTTTTTAATTAGAGAATGTCCTTGATCAAGGACATTTGTATTCAATGGGTGTAGGTAGACTATAATGAAAATACACTGTTGATGGAAAAACAAATTTTATTTTATTGTTACAAAATACTGTTTTAGAATAATACTGCTATAAAATACTGTTTAAATTTCAAATGCTGTGATAACTATGTGTTTAAGTGGAATTATTTGAAACAATTGCGTTCTTTACTCAAACATAGATGAATTTGGCTTTTTTTCACACCTAAAATGTGATTTCCCCTTGCACTGTTTTCTTTTATAGCGGCCTACTTCCTTGCAGCTGTTATGGATAGGGATATGATCTACTGCATCGAGTTGTATTGCCTCGTATGGTCTTACGTCTGTGCTTTTGCGCGAAATATCGTGTTGGGAATTTTTGGCATCCATAATTTCTGTTTTTGGAATATTACATTGAGTAGCATCTCTTTTATATTCAAGCCAACTATTACATATAGCCAGGTCTACTGCATGAAATATGAGGCGAAGTGTCCATTTTTTTGATCCAATAAATATTCTGTACAGGCCAATTAGAAAATCCATCCTATCAACTCCTCCCATTGGTTCATTATATTTCTTCATAACTTCTGGTCGAATCACATCAATGTATTGCTTAGAATTTTTGTACCATCGTTTAGCAACATCAGTGTTGCCTTTACCCAGAAAATTACTAGCAATATACACACTTTTGTTATCATACCATCTAACAAGTACAATATCGTTGTCCTTACTATATAACTCTTCTATAAAACTCCTTTCATTTTTTTTTTTTTTTTTTTTTTTTTTTTTTTGAAATTTCTCCGGAATGAAAGGTGGATTTCCAAATCTATTCACTCTTGCTGTATAAACTGCTAACATTTTATGACTTTTCAAAATCTGCAGCAAAGCATAAGATGAAAAATAATTATCAAAATATAACGGTGTTTTCTTGGTGATTATTCTCTTACTCAAATGCATAACAACTGCTGCTGCCTCACCAAATCTGCTTTGTAGATCTTTAATTATTTCTCTGGGTGTTCTCTGATATAATATAAAATCATACACAATTCCACTTTCCCCACACAAAAGAAATAATTTTACTCCCCATTTGCTTGGTTTGTTTTTGGTGTATTGTTTTACTTTTAGATGTCCTGGACACATCTGCTCATCAACACATAGCTTTTCTTCCATTTTCAAGTGCTTACATCTACTTTGAACAGCATCAAAAAGTGGACTAACTTTATAAAAAACATCAGTATTGTTTGAAGGGCGGTCTAAATTATTTACAATATGTAAATTATATGGCAATGAAAAAAATCTACTGCAGGCCGTAGAATTTTGGAAAAGGTCAGTACCCAGGGTTTTATCCCAGTAGAGCCTAACTCTTGCAAATTTCATTGCCCCCATAGCTACATGAACAATATAAAATAAAAGCTAAATGAAAGCAAACAATATCATAAAGTTACAGTATAGTGGTACACACACCGTTTGAAAACATTTGTCCATGATCATGGACACATGTTTTTAAATAATTCTATAACAAAATTGTAAATACATAGAACTTTCAAAATAAGCTTAAATCAAAGTTTCTAGTTTCCGTAATAAAATAATAAATATATTTAGCTACTGCTTATATAAAATTATATCAAAATACTATGGTTCCTAAAAGGCTTACCGGGACAAGAGCTCGTGTTTCTATCCATCTTGATACAAATATTCCTAGGTGCTGCCATGTACTGTTTTTATTTCTAAATATTTGTGCTTTTAGTAGGGAAATGATTAAAATTACAGACAAAAATTGTAAAATTACTTTAAATTAAATTAGAATTGATAAAAAAAATTCTAAAAAGTATGTCCTTGATCATGGACACCAGTAGCGAAAGGGTTAAGGAAGCTATAATTACTTAGACGTATCATAGTAAATTTAAATCAAGGTTTCTAGCTTATTTAACAAAATTAAAAATATATTTAGCTGCTTCAGATATTAAATTACGTGTAAAAAAAAAATTATGGATTATTCTCCTCAGTCGATACATATTACAAGGGACTACCAAAACCGGTTTAAAACTACTATACTGGTTGTCCGAAGATGTATCAGTTTATATTCCATTTCTTATGATATGCACATATTTAATAAAAAAGTCTAAAAATGACTTTAGCAATTCTAGTAGCATTTAAATTAATTTTAAGAGTAGTATTTCTCCTACAGGCGACATCAGGATTGAGGAGGTTAAAGGATATTTAATTTCGCTATTCGGTGTCCATATTATGTATATGCCTATCAAAAGTAAGCTGAAGGTAAATAATAATACATTATTTATAATTGTTTTCAGAATTTTATTTTTCTTGTTATAGAACCTCAACACATGGCATAGTTGCACATGCCCGGCACGTGTGCAATTTTTACTTTATCACCAATATTTCAAAACAATAACCCTCGTCTTTATTGAATGACATGCATTTTTTTTACAAATTTTCAATTCGTTTCTTGCTTAAAGAAAAGAGGGTGGGGAGTTTCAACGCCTACAATATAATAATTAAAATGAAGTTATTTGCATGTATTAAAAAAAAGTATTAGCGAATTGAAGACTACAATAATATGTAAATTATTCCCACTAGTATTTATTTAGCCCAGCCCTCGAAAACAATGTATTTTCTGTCACAGACAAAATTAGAATTTTACAAGGGTGAATCAAATAAATTCCCATATGATCGTCTGCGCTCGACTGAAACATAGATCAAAAGCAGCCGACTATAATAAATGTCGGCATTACTGGAGCATCACCTGTGTTTGTTCGAATTTGACTTTTTGATGCTTCTGCCAGCTGGTTCTCTCTCACTCGTGAAATAATGCCCCGCTTACTTTTTTTTTTGTCTGTGTGCGAGAGAGAAAGGGGGATAAAAGTTTTTTATATAGTTAAAAAAAAGTTTTAAAAATTGACTGCGGGTATCGTTTTAATACTATTTAATTTTGTTCAAAGTAATTTTTTTTCTCTTTCGATTTTATTCCTTCATCTACCCCATGTATTTTTTTTAACATGTCAAGCAATATTCCATCAAAGTCCTTTTCGGAATATGATATTCTATTCATTGTTGTTGAACCTCGTTATTATTGTATGTAGTACGTTTTTATTGTATGGCGTTATTGTACCCGTAGCCAGAGTATCAATAAGTTGGTCGATGACCTTGATGGAGTTCGCAACTCTTCAGGGAGAAAAAAAAATCATTATTTAATTAAAGAAAAAGCTAGGTTCTACCTTTAAGCGGCTACTTCATTCAAATGTAAAGACCTGTTCGTTAGTATTATAATCCTATGGAAGAAATTTATAAAAATAATCTCGGTTGCATTTTAATGTTTTTAAATGATATCTTTTGTATTGATTGGATAGCTGAGATCGATTTGTATGCAAGCCGTTTTTTACTTTTTCGATTTTGTTTAAAGATATTTTTTATGAGGACGCTTTCATTTTTGGAACCGGTTTGGAAAGCGAAAGCACTCCCATAAAAAATATCTGCAACCAAAATCGAAAAATTAAAAAACGGCCTGCAATCATATCGAACAAAGCTGTCCAGTGAAAAAGACGAAACAACCGAGATATATTTTTATAAATTTCTTCGATAGGATTAGCATTAGCGAACGGGACTTTTCATTTGACTGAAGTTGCCCCTAACAAATAAATTCATCTAAATTTGAGTTACTTGTCAGACAACTTGCCGATAAATGTAATAATAATGAAATCTACCTTGTATGAAAGGGTTTAAATCAATGTAATTTAGCGATTATGTTAGCTAAGATAGACTAATATGCTCAATTTGTAGTGATTTTAAGAATACCGGAATAGTCCAGACGATACTCTTTTATCGAACATTTGCATTTAACACTTTTTTTCTGTTTTTATTTGTTTGGTGACATTATATTGCTCAGGTCGATCCCTACAGTCGCCTTTTTTAACATTGATTTCGGTTGCTTTCCTTTCCCCTCCCCATCATGTCATTTTGACGGTTCTGAAAGCGAAAGTAACTTTATAAAAAATATCTGTTATTAAAATCGGAAAGTAAATAAAGACAATTGCGACAATAAAGACTCCAATGTTTTTTAAATCTCTAAATTTAAGTGACATTTTATCAGACTCTCCCCATAGGTTTAGCATTAGTCGGATCTACTCTTTTTGACATTATAAGTATCCACTATTAAGTACAATCTTTTAAGATATCGGAATAGATTCATGTTTATGAATTACTCCTGCTTGATATTCCAATCCTGACGAAAATAAGCATTTCTGAACTAGCTTTACAGACAAAAGTGGAATAAAATGTCTAATTATGCTTTAGTTCATCAGTTTCATATTATGACTAATATGTTAGTGTTAGTATCAATGACATTTAATTTGCGGTTGCCTGTGACGGTTATTATTTTACAAGTTGACTCGTGTTTCTCGCTATCTCCGCCTGGCCGCAACAGGTCAAAGACAATAGAGAATGGCAGACGGACTTTCTAGATTTGGAATGTGGATAACCGCATCCATAATGCTCTCATTTCTCCAGACAATGGGAAGGGAGGGAGGTCAAGGTGAAAATTTTAAGTGCAGCAGCTCAATATCCATGTTCCATCCACGAGTTTCTTTTGTCTGCAAGCGATTGCTTTACTTGTATTCAATTATCTCGGATTTCACTTATCGCCAGCGCTGTAGTCGTAAAAAAAAAGGCCCACAGGGTATACTTTAGAAAGTATACGTGTACACTGTAAGCTTTAAGGTCTAGACGAACAGCACTAGTTTTTATTACACTAAAAGAGCAATCAATCAGTCATTGTTTTCGAACTGAACAAGGGTGAAACCTCGTTAAATGGTTTTTGAGAGACTGACCCTATCAATTTGACAAAGGAAGGGGAACTTTTATCTATTCCATCTTCGGTCGTAAACCTGTCAACTGATATTCCTCTCTTGAAGTTCAGATTCAGTACACTAGAAGTGCAATTTATACATCAAAGCGCCGAAACGAAAGATCAAAGATAGCGCAAGAAGTTAGTGCGAAAAACTGTGTGTGTGCCCGCAGCCTTATACATCTCATCTAAAATCACCTCTGCAAGTTTCATGTTTTTACTTTTAAAAATGAATCTGATAAATTTCGAGCTGTTGATGGTGGAAAAATATTCTTTCGAATACACCCTTAATTTGATTTCCATTAAGTTCCGATAAGTTTGATTTCCATTAATGTGATGCATAAACACATGAACAGGGCGTGTTAAATTGTATCTCTCCCTACCTGCCTACGTAATTATTATTAAAAGAACAGTTCTATCTTGTTGCTAGGGTGATTGTGTGTTCCACGATTACTTGTGTAAACGAAGTCTCTCCGTGGATAACGTATTTATCGCCACTTACTTGAATATCCATTCTACCTCCTGCTGACCGAAACCAGATATCCTCTGATCTTGACATCCTTTTTTTTTCTTTTCTTTTTTCGCATTGAGCATGATTCACTCGTAGAAATCCCTTCCTCTCTCTCCATGTGGTCCGTATTTGTGGACACTGCTTCTACATCTTCACTTTACCTGTCTCTTTCCTCTATTTCTAGAGATAGAGATATCGCTTGACTTCCGCACAAAATATTCTGGGAATGTTGAATTTTGAGTCTCCCTGCCTACCTCATGGTCTACTTTCTGCTGAAAAAGTATATATACAGTTGAACCTCGATTAAGGGTGTTCTTAAATCAAAAAGGGCAACTTTATGACGTATGCTTTAATTTATTTCTGTTCGGAAATGCATGAAACAGAGGAACAGAGAGACTTTTTTAAAAGTTGTTCTTAAATTCAAAGGGGCTATTTTATGGCATAAGTTTTAATCTATTTTTGTTCGAAAATGCATGAAACTGCCAGTTGTTTTCGTTCAAAAACTTTCTTATCAAAATGTTGTTTTCAAACGTAATAAATCTTTCAGAAAATATTGTCAAAATGGCCGTTTGAAAACGAATTTCGGCACGAAACAAGAATAACCACTGAAGGAAGGGTGGGGAAAAAAAAAACTCAATAGGTGACTTATTGATCGAAAGGAAAAAAAAGAGTTCGATTCCAAATCGCTTCCATAGTAAAGTCTTCCAATTTTATATCTTCCCAATGAATTTGTGAATGCGGCAAAGAGTTTCGCTCTTGGGGAGCAGAGCAGTTGAGAATAGGCTTAAAGTTATTCTCAAATTCAACGGGGCTACTTTCTGACACATTTCTTGATTATTTTTGTTCGGAAATGCATAAAATTTCCACGCGTTGTGTTATTCAGAAACTACATAATCGAAAGACGTTTTCCATTATTTGGTAAACCTGAGGTCGGTGCAGGGATTTTTATTTGGGGTTCATTTAAAAGTTCAAGTAAAAGTTATTTTGGGGAAATTTTATGTTTGTGAAAAGTAACATGGAACAAAATATGAAATTTCGTTACTGAAACTTGAACGAAACAATTATTAATAACTGTATTTAGTCCTGCTAAAGTTTTCTTTTCTGGTAAACTTTTTTTTTTTTTTTTTCAATTTACACATTTTAAAATTTAACAATAATAAAAATTTAAAAATAGTTAATGACTATGTTTTTATGAAACAGACTTTTGCGAAAGCAGGCCTGTTTTTTAAAATCAGTTTTATGAAAATTGTAATGTGAAGAGAACTAACTGCTTTATTAAATGGATTTTTGTGAAGGGGCCGTAAATAGGCCACAAATTTTGTCAGGATCAAGCCCAGTAAACACAATTTATTTTAGAAAACACTGTCAAAATGGGCATGTTGAACCGAATTTTCCGCGCACGACACCGTGAAACAGAAGAAAAACCTGCTGGCACATGGCCAAAATTACTAATTCAATAAATAATTTGTTTATTTAAAAAAAAAAAAAATGAAAAACTCATTTTGATTCCAAAATCACTTCAGTAGTTAGACTACCAAATTTGTGCCCTTTTAAAAATAAGTAGAAAATGTGCCAGTTTCATGTGTTGAGCAGGGAGTTTGAGAACCGCCTTAAAGTGGGGAGGGGGATCAGAAGAGTATAACAATACAACGTGTTCCACATTACATTCCAGCTTATTGCATGTTTTGCATAAATTGTGTGGTTAAATATCTCCGGAATAGAACCGCTAGATGGCAGCACTAAAGTAAATTTATTCCGATCATGTTTTTTTAAAAAGATTACTTATATTCAAATTCATGCATTATATTGATTGTATAACATGACTAGAAACCGTTAATGGTATCGAAAAAGTATTTGTATATATTTATTTATTATCTCAATCAATGATACATAAAATATCGTAAAAATCGGCCTTTTTCAACGTCCAATTTCAAACCAAGGTACAGAACTTGTATAAATGAAGTATAATTTTATTGCAGTGACTGAAACCAGGGACCTCGCTAAGGAGGGGGGGGGGGGGAGACTCTTTCCCCAAACATTTGCACATGCTGTTACAGTTGGCAAATTTACAAATTGAACTGCCAAATTAGTTCTAAACTTTAATTTAAAAAAAAAAAAAAACTATAATACATTTTCTATTTCTAATAGATTTGATGAAAGTTACCAATGTAATTAGATATATTATTAAGTTTTTTACAATCATAAACTGTATTACATTTCCTAACTGTGATAACTTGGTAAAATTATGAAAGTAGTTTGCAAACGCCGATAACTATTTTGTTTGTTTTTCACAGAGTTGGAAAATACTGAATTTTGACTTGGCAATTTAAGGCTCTTTCCCCCACCAATAAAAAGTCTTCGCGAGGGCCTTGTATCAACAACAAAATGGAAAATATATACAATCATAGTATATTTGTTTAATAGTTCATTTTCCCCCAAATCAGCGCCGTTAAACGAACTTTCAGACATAGAATGTTATGTGCGAAAGCAAAGTGCTAAAAATCTAAGCTTCGGTAAAAGGCTAAAAATGTTAATCTTTTATTCAATCTATTAAAAAGTAGTTTTAAAATGGGTGATGTAGTTCCAGACAGAAACGAAATTCAAACTGGTCTAAAAATTAAGAAATTATGTTATGTCAAAAAATAGGAAAATTAATTTTACTTTATTTATTCATTATTTAATTTTTACTTTACTGCAATTTGAGTTTTTTAAGTTTGTCGGATGCTTTAAAATTCAACCATTTTTTAAATATATTTAACATATAAAATAACAACGTAGGTCCTCTTCTAACATTCCACAAACATGGAAATTTTTAATGTAGTATCATACGGTTCCATTGAAAAATAAGTACTTTATTTACAAAAACGAGTTTATTGACTTCGGTCTCAATTCCAGCTAAGCAAATTGTATACTATTAAGGTCATTTCCAGAATAATTGCCCGCATCATCTGGGAGCGATTGTTCTTTCTATGTCGTTTTAAAGTAAATTTCCTTAAAATTCTGCTCCTAACTTAATTCGGCATGCATTATCGATTGTGGACTCCATTTCTCGAATTTTATTTTTGGCATGGCAGTGATAACCAACGCAGTCTTGGATTTTAGATAAAAGAATTTTCTTAATTTCGCATTGTCGTATTTTCCTGTTCCCTTCGGAATGTGCGACGCGTACACCAGGGCTCCCAGCGTCATAGAAAATAAGAGAATTTCAAAGTAGTCAAGGGAATTACAAAATATATAGGGAAAATTATGGAAATTACGAATATTTCCTAAAAAGTCATGAAAAATAATGTGAAATTTAGAGAAGAAAAATCGCAAAATTCATCAAACGATCGGGTAGAAAAAAAGTTTGAAGAATGATTATAGAAAGTATTCGTTAATTATTACGAAGGATTGTGAAAATAAAAATTTCGTTGTATGCCCATTTGATCAGGGAATTTGCTAGCAAGCTATTTGCTAGGTGCATGTTTTGCTATGAACCCTGTATACGTGACGCATGGGATGATAAGAATCCTTCATTATTCCCACCAGTTATTTTTCACTGTGTGTAAAGTTTACCTTATATAATCAAGTCGTTTTCTCAATTAAATTATTTAAAAATTTCTTTTTACGAAAACATTAATAAAATATTAAAAAATCTGTAAAAGACGTTTGTCCCGTTGGGATTAAGAGGCAACTTCAGTCACTGGAAGAAAAGAGAACGTTAATGTTAAGTCTATAAGAGAGATTTTCAAATTTTTCGCGTTGATTTTAATGCTTTTGAACAATCCTTTTGCATAGGAATAGGACAGCTGAGGACGATATGTACAACCGGATATTTTTTACTTTTCCGATTTTGCTCATAGTTTTTGCTTAATTAGGATAGTTTTTATTTCAGAACTGGTTCTGAAAATTATTTTTTCAAGAAAATTTTAAACCAAAGTCAGAAAGGTAAAAAAAACCCGGTTGTAGATCGTCCTTAGCTATCGTGTGCCAGAAAGAAAAGAAAATCAAAAACATTAAAATTAAAGCGAGAAATTTGAAAATAACGCCCCCATAGGATTAACATTAATTTCTTCGTATGTTCGAAATCCTACCCGTAAAGCATGGTGACGTCACTGCAACGTCGTTGTGAAGTCACATTGTGACTTTGTGACCATCGATTGTCCATGTGACGTCACGTGACGTCGATGTGAAGTCACAGTGACTAAAATGTGAAGTCGTTATGGCCGTTTTAGAGCTCTTTTGTGACGTTTCACAAAGTGGTCACAATGTGACAAATTTGTGAAAAATGTGTCATTTGTGACTAATTTGACATTAACATTGTGACGAAACTGTCACAAAAGCGACGATATATAAATTGACAGAAACTTGTTTTTTTAAAGTAAATAACATGTTTTGAAGGATATTTATAAATTTTTAAAGATTTTTAAGAACGTCACATCTCAGCCACAAAGTGACGTCACTGAGTGTGGCATTTTGGTCACAGATGCGATGTGACCAAAGTGACTCACAGTGACGTCACTATGACCATGCATGCTATTAGGGTATAGACAACAGATGATATTGAAGTATATTTTTTCCTTCAGGAACTACTGAAGTAATTTCAGTGTTTCCAAAAATACTTTTAGCAGTAACTGAGTTACAAAGTTGATTGTACAGAAAGAAATAAAGATGAAAAAGGTAATACAGTTATGCGATATAACGAAAAATTTGTTTTATTTTAGATTTCACTTTAGAGTAATTATCACAATAAAGTTAAGTTATGCCAAAATAAATAAAAAATACAGTAGTATAGTTCCTGAGGAGGTGTGTCCATTTCTGTTGTCTTCCATACTAGTAGTATTAGTACTCCCATACTAGTAGCGTAGTAGTATTCAGCAAAGAAACGTTGTCCCCATGAGGAAAATCCAAGAGTCTTATTTTAACAATAAAAGCCCAAGCTAATGTTTCAGACAGTTGTTCGTTCATATTGAATAGGAGGTAAAACGTTATTCTAATAAGCAGATTAATTATCTATTACAATCAATTATCATGATAAAGTAACCAGTCCTTCATGAAACACCTGCGCATAAATCTTAAATAAATAGTAAATGTTTTAAAAATGAATTGTCATATTTTTTTTTATAGATATAGATCATTGTATTAATCGAGAACAAACTTATTTTACGATTAATTTAATTGCAACAAGGTTAATCCATTTCCACCCCCACCCTCCATTTATTTGCTTAAACATAATCTGTAACTTTCTTTTCTTTCTTTCTTTTTCATTTAAAGTTTTACAATCGAAGAAAAAAGAAATGGAAAAGAAATCCCATCTCCACTGCTGCGTCTTCATTTCCGGTGTTTTAAATTGTTTGAAGATAAATTAATATTATCTTTTTCAAATATCTCAAAGTGGGAAAAAAATACAAAAGCTCTATTTATATTTTTAAAAATTAGATAAAAATAAATAAATAAATATTTCGAAAATAAGTCCATTTGAAAGTAAAATATAAACCTAGGAAATAAAAGATGGAATTTTTTTTCTTCTAATTTTTACAATTTTAAACAATTAAATTTTGGCCTGCAAAACTTCTCTGATTCGTAAAATATGGAGTATATACATACTGAAATTATGACTGTGATGTTTCAACAACAAACTCAAACTTAACTTTTCAAAATAAACTATTTATTTTTTTAACTTCCTTTAAAATATTGATCAATATCATTGTTGTTTCTCGCTGAACAGATTCGCAGAAATAGATAAACCATAAAACCTTTGCAGAATGAATTTTCATAAACCTTTCTTTACATGGATCATTGCAGTCAATAAAAACAATCTCTTAAGGTTAATATCATAAGGTTTACCCTATTCTTTTCCTTCTCTCCATTTGTTCATCTGTTTAAACTTAACCTGTAGCCATCTTTTTTTCATTACCAGGAAATCTTTTTTTTTTTTTTTTTTTCCTTCTCCCTATTTAAAGTTTCAAAGTTAGAAGGAAAAGAAATGGAAGAGGAAATCTCATCTCAAGCTCTCCATCGTCATTTCCGGTGTTTTCAAATCGTTTGCAGGTGCATATCGCAGTGCTGTGTGTGAGAAGACTTGGTTGTCTCACAAAAGATAGAAGAATTTGAAGAATTTATTTCAGGAAGGTTTTTGTTCACTTTTTGGCTTTTATGAAGAGTCTTTTGAAGTTTGCAAATTTAGTCGATTTCCTTTCTCACGTTCTGTTTTGTAGTAGGCTCTTTTTCATCCTTCTCCCCTTCCCTTATTTCTCTCTATAAAACTTCATCTGGGTAATTATTGGTTTATACTTGAAATATTAGAATAAAATACACGCAAAGAGTTTCTCGTAAGCAAAGTCGAGGAATACGAAAACCGTTCAAACAAAATGCAGTGCAACTTTGATCATCCGAGCTAATTGGGACTGCTAATACTTCCGATATCAGAAATCTTGGTTAATAGAAATTGTGTATAAAAACTCGCCGTGTTCGCGAATTTAACATGCCTCAGGAATAAAAATAATAGAACGTTTTTAAACGATTGCACCTGATCTTCAATAGGGTCACGAGGTCACTAGAAATAATTTTTCGCTATTCACTTCTCAGGGTGAAATGTTTCTGGAAAGTTGAATACTATAGCGGGCAGAAGAGCTTGCAGCATGGACAATGAACTAAAAAGTGTGTTTTATTATTTTTATTTATTTCAAAACCCTTTCACAAAAGAGAAAGAAAGGGGGGGGGGATCAGACTTTCTTATGACTTGGTTAACAGAAATATCGATTAATCGAACCTCAGTTAATCAAGGTTCTACTGCATTTAAAAATTTGCTGAATATTTTTTAGAATTAAAATCAATTTTTACGAAGACCTACTTAAATAAATGAAGGGTGTGAGGATATGAAACCTGAAAATATTTCTAGGCAATCATAAATTTAATGCTTTTTCAACCTCTTCAGACCCAAAGCTAAAATGGTGCTACAAATACTCATTCACTGATTTTTCATTAGCAAAATGACGTCATAGATGACAGGGGGGGGGGGGAATCTGAAATTGTTCTTTTAAGAGACAAACAATAAACGGGAGTGACAAAATTTGAAAACTCTGCTTGAAGAATCACCTCTTTGATATTCACACATTGCAAAAAGAACACTGGCTACTTACTAATTTTCGTGTTCGGCTATTTTTGAGTAGTGTGCATTATGCACGAACAAGTTAACTATTTAATAACAGAATTAAACTGGTTAAAAATTTTATGAGAATACTACTTTTACCCTGTAAAAATTAAATAGAAAAGAAAAAATCGCAGCGAATCGCGAAAAAGTACAAATCACGAAAGTTTATCTAAAAAGTCGTGGAAGACAAAAATATATCCGGCTAAAAAAAAACGGATTTCCTTTACTAATATGGGGAGAAAAAAAAATCGAAGCCAATCGCGAAAAATAAATAAAATAAAGCATCGAGAATCAGGACAAAATTTACTGTATTAAGCTAAAATAGTAATAATAAATAAAACAGGATTTCTTTTAACTAGTAGGAATGCTGAAAAATATTTGCGGAACAAACATTAAAACTGTAATATCTTATTCTTCAGAAGTATCCTGTTATCTCTAACCTCGACACCCAATTTTTCTTGCTTGTAAATAAAATCTTGTTCATCTCCTGCTTTTGGGTCTCAGATTTTTTTTTTTTTTTACGAGCGTTTTGACCAGGAGGAAAAATCAAATTCTTTTTGATTCAGTTCGTTTGTTTCATAAACCTTACGTAACTTGACAGTTTATGGTCTGGCGAGGAGGAAAATTATTTAAGAAAATGAACTGTTGCAGAATTGTCTTTGCCCTCTGGTGTCAATAACGGAGACATGCCCTAATGATCGGCCACCAAACAGTTTCGATTGATTCAGTGTTGTTTTTGACTTCCGTGGTCGTGAGATTCATCACGTAGTTATTGCTTTTTCTGCGAAATAAACTTGCAACCCATTGCAGTTAGTTGTGTCTGTCTGGCAGGTCAACGAATCGAATTTCTATTAGATACTGTTCTTTTGTTTATGCAATTGCCCTTAAAAATATACGTAACAAATTCCATTCGTTTTTTACCACGAACTTTGTGACATAAGTTTTAATTTATTTTTATTCGGAAATGCATGGAACTAGCAGGTGTTGGTGTTCAGAAAGTATCTAATCGCACTCATTTTTCTGTTTTTTAGCATTTGCAAACACAATGGATCTTTCTGAACAAGCCGTAAAAGTGGGCGTTTTGAATCCCCATTTGCCGACGAAAGCAGAAAAAAAAAATAAATAAATAAAATCTTACAAAGGGAGAAAATAGCCAGGTCAAGTGATTGAAATCACTTATAACTCGCACTAAAATTAATTATCATAAAATAGAAAACAAAATTTCTATTCTAAATCGCTTCCACAGACTTTTAATTCAAGGAGTGAGTATAAAAGACAATAAAAAACAAACTAAACAAGAAAGTAAATCGGATAATTAGTTGCCGATATTTGAAATCTTATTTTCTACACTCTTCGATTTTTCATAACCCTGTATTTCATTCAAATTTCGAATAAAAGATACATTTTAATTGGAATTGAGACCCTTAATCCGACGCAATAAACTGATACCATTTTTTGGATTTATAAGGATGTTTCTTTTACGCAATTCGGTACTACTTGATTATCCCGTCGACCAAAAAATTGTTGCCAATTTTGTCGCGAACTTAGAGATATATTGCCAAATATGGCGACAAAAATTACTCGACCAAAACTTGCTGCTATTTCTGGTATTTCGCCAAATTCCTATAGACTCCCATTGTAAACAATAGTTTTTTGGATATGGGTTCGTTCTGAAAGGCGTATCTGATTCATTTGTGAGGGGGGAGGGAGGGCTAATAACCCCCTTAATTTGTTTTTCGAGGGGCATTATTCTTGGAAAAAATAAAGTTGCAATATACAATTACGGTGTTAGACTGTGAGTTCAATACTATCAGATTAACTGAGCAATATTCATTTTATTTCTGTTTGTCTATTCTGAAATAATCCAAAGAAGCTACTTTCTGAATTTTTTTTCAAATGTTTGGAAATACATGAAATTTGTAGGTATTGTTATTCGGAAACTTAGTGTTTTCCAATTTTTTGGTAAAGGCATGTAAGCTCTTTCTGAAAACCTTGCCTAAGTCATTGTTAACTCCTTCGCGACGTGTGAGCCCTTTGCTTATTATTTAATTTTTTATCAACGATTTTTCATAAAAGAGAATTTTATGTAATTGTATCGCAAAAATGCCTTGATTAAATAAGGTTAACTTTACAATAAAGATAACTAATGATAATAATGTAGGATTCTAAGCACCTTAAGTGACACGTATACCGATCGCTCGTCCCCAAGTGTTTAATCGAATTTCCATCTTTTATATTTAACCAATGAACCTCACAAATCTAACTGCCTTATCAGAATAAATCTGCATATTAAATTTGAAGCAAATTTGATAATTCTGCATGAAAAATCCATTTATCTAAATTTAGGTGATTAGCACACCGCTCCCTTCCCTTAGATTTAACGAATACCCCCCCCCCCCTCCCTCAAACTAATCGGAAAAGCGTTTTATCAGAATGAACCTGTGTACAAAATTTGAAATAATTGGATATTTCTAGCGAGTTATATACATGTATGTATGTATATACAGAACATAACCGATCGCACATTATCTCTCAGGCTTTGATGGTCTGTGAGCTAAAAACTTTTCCGATTTTATCTACGTAAATGAGAAAGTAAAAGCAATGTCTGGTAATTCTGCTAGAACATTTGCCGAAAGTCATTTTTGCTTATTTAACTAATTACTGTCGTGAAACAGTCATTAGTTAATGGCAACCTAAAGCAAAAACTGTGTAGATGATTGCAGAGGTGTTACGTTTTAGAAATTGTGATTAGGTTTTATTTTTTGTTTCTTTTTGTATTTGCACTGAATCCAAAAGGGATTGTAGCAGTAATTGCTGAAATGATAGTTTAAATAAATATAATTATTACAGAGTGACATGCCTGGAAGTTGTTTGTTAATCGGCCGTCTATGAATAAAAAAATGTATATATATATATTATTATTATTTGGAAACTGGCAATTTTCTGAATTAAAAAAATCGACCATTGGTGATTGATCCGTAAATAGACCTCTTTTACCCGAATTTGTAATTAATGTTAATTTGCACATTAATAGGCTGCATTTACGTAAATGATACATTGCTAGGTCCGCATTTAGAAATTTTGTTTTCTGGTTCTAATTGAACTTATAAAAAAGTCTTTCTAAGTTATTGAAGTAAAAATTTATTCAAGACATTTTTTAAAGTGGAATATCAGCATTTCATTCTCTAGTGCATTAATTAGGTACTTCTATAAAAAAAATTTGTTTCCTTATTCCAATTAAAAATATTTTTATTATTATTATAAGTCGGGCTTAATTAAATTGGTAGATGGGGCAATTGTGAACAGTTCACGACAGGGTTGGCAAGTTTCTTCCGCAGTGGAAAAAACCGCGGAAGAAACCATGGAAAAAACCGGCCGGAAGAAATGAAAGAAACTGTTTTTCTTTAAGAATTTGCCATATACTTTAAATTTTGTAAGATATAATAAAAAATATCTACTTCGTAAATCTTATAATATAAATTAATTCCATTGGAGCAAAACAAATTTAAGTATGTATGCTAAATTAATAATTACATCAGTTTTTTAGCCTAAATCACACACAACGGCTGTCTAATGATCTTCAACCATTGGCTAAATGAAAAGAAATTTTATCCAAAATACACAAAATCAATTAAATGTTATCCATTTCAATTTAACCAACATATGTTTTAATCATATTATATAAATTTCTGAAACTAGTAGTAAATAGTAGGGATCCTTTACTAATGGTAGAATGAAATTTATTTAAATGAAAGCTTTTAATTTACATCAATTTTATTAATATAAGTAGTGTACAATAATTACTGTATTAAATAAAGATCGACCAAAAATTACAGCTTTATTTTGGGGGGGGGGGGGGGGAACAAAATTTTGTGAAAAATGTTTCTGAAAATTCGGCTGGGACTGAAACTCGGTATTCCAAAATCTTGTTTCTTCCTTCGGAAATTTTCGAGATAATTCATTCATTTAAATTGTATTTGCTCAAATGAGTGTATTGCAATGAACTTCATTGTTTATAATTTTTTAGTTTAAACTGCATTAGTGTTTCAAATATTCTTTGAAAAAATTCTAAAATAACAAATGATCATTTACAAAAATCGTTATAGAAGAAAAATCAAAGTGTGTATACCTAAAACTAAAATATTTTTAATTAAATAAATGAAATTTGTATAATTAGAAAATCTTTCTGTGTCATTGATGAATTAACTACGTTTTATTGCATATGAAAGTAAAGTTTTTCGGATAACTAACTGTGCATAATTAATAAATACTACAAATATAATTAATTTACAATTATGTATATCTAATTATGTATTAATTACTGTAAAACATATAATTTAATCCTTTAAAAAAAAAAAAAAAAATTGGTGTTTTCCATTTTTGGCTGAAAGTATTAAGGTCACCGAAATTCGGGTTTTAGCCTTAAAAACCTGTTCTAGTCAATCCTCAGTATTTATTTAAAAAAAAAAAAAAAAAATCTTTAAATTTTTTTTTAAGTTAAATGCAGCATAGTATAGCAAAAATGTTTTTTTTAAGCAATAATGTGATGCAATCTGTTTCTCAACTTAAATTGGATGAATGCAAAAAATGAAGATTCCCCCCGCCCACCAAGTTCTACATTTCAAGATAGTTTAAAAGCATTTCGACATACCCATAGATATTTTTAGAATACTAATTCTTTTAAAATCAGCATTGAGATGTTCATGCTAGATGTTAATATAAATAATTACAAATTTATTAATTTACTATGTTGCACAGTTTAAAACAATGCATTTTTGTATGAAAATATTTGTAAATAATTTTTTTTTCTCTTTTTACATAAATAGAATAATAATTTAAAAAAAAAAATCCCCTTACCTTTAGAGTAATAGAAAACCATCACTTAAAAATGTCTGCTGAACCTAAAGCTTGTTATTTATAATAATAATAATATTTTTAATAATTTCCAATTTAGATTTCATGTAATTATACTTTAATTCTTTTACATGGTTAATATACTTCAACTTTGATAATTTGTTTTAATTTCTGGGGGTTTCTTCCAGTTTCTTCCACTGTCCTGGAAGAAACCCAACCCTGGTTCATAAGTGTATTTTTTTTTTAGTCTGTTCAACACTGAGCTGTAAATTCAATGTTTTTAGGTTTTTTTCACAGTTTTAATTTACTGGAAGTTAGATAACAATTAAAAGTGATAGTTTTCTGTAAAAATCAATGTTTATTTATTATCCTTTAATGATTTCCAGTTTTAAAAGTGTTACTTTTTTCTTAGCTCATATTAAAGTATTTGTAAGGTATTTTATTTCATGAAAGTAAAATTTAGTTGGTCAAAAAAAAAAAAAAAAGTGATAAGTAGTACTGTGATAATTACCAATTTTTTACATCACAATTTTATTAATTTTTTTAAATCATGATGCACAATTTTTGTGATACACATTGCATAACATTAAGAAAGAAGTAAAAACACAATGACATAATTATTCAATAACTTGCATAAAAGTAAGTTTTTCTACGCTTGATTCTAAAGGAATAGGTATAGTATAATTTTACGAATAATTTCTTCTATCTTTGTTGAAATATTTATGGATTTATTCACGCAACTAGACAGAAGGCATATAATTAGTTTTTATCGCAGTTTTTTTTTTTTTTCATACTTTTTTTTTCTTGTTTTATTTATGTATGTGTCAGAGTTGCTACGATTGTGGGAAAACATGGTATGGAAAAGTCAAAGAATTAAAATTAGGTAAAAAGTCAGGAATTCCCCTAGAATTTGCGATATTTTCCCGCGATCAAATGTTTTGCCACAGGGCGCATAGGAAGTGTTATAAAAGGACCCCCGGGTGCTGGGCCCTGCTAAAACGGTTTAGAGTCAACACTACGGTGTATAAAAAAGCTGTCCCAGACGCGGCATGGAATTGCCAATTACAGGGAGACCGTGCGTGGAATATGTATGGTTTATTCGGTCATCTGTTAGAATTGTTCCTTTCGACACATGACACCGTTCGTAATTTATCCGCAAATAGATATCTGTTACTCTAATTCTTAATTAAATTAATGATAGCTTATGAGCCTATTAAGTAAGCTGTAATTATGTTAATGATACGTTACCAATCTCTAAAGAAAATTGAGCTATCGAATCGAAAAGTGGGAAGGTAAAAAAAATTTTTGCCCGACAGTCACATAACCAATCGAATGTGGCAATCCCAAAACTTTCTTCTATCTCATACATGCTAATACTTCAAAATTCGCTGCAAAAGTGCCAAAATTAAATGACAGTGGATCATAACGCCCATCATAAGGATTCTAAAGGCATGAAATTCCGTGCATTATTTTTTGAAATTGCATTATTGCGGATATCTGGGGAAATGCAACAACATAAAAGTGCCACCTGTTGGGTGATTTGCACTAAAACATAATCAGCAATACTATTTATCAAAGTATACCTGAATTTGAAGTTTGAAATATGTATTCAAATAACAAATTACTTATTTTCAGACTCTTTTAAATTCAATTTTACTCTCAAACGCATTCAACTGGGAGTTTCTCTTATTTAGGAACTATTTAATGTGCCGTATAGGTCGATTTTTTCATAAAGTCAGAATGTATTTCAAAAAATGCTTCAAAATCCGAATTTCGTTCGAGATGATTCTGATAAAACCAGCTCTTACAGAAAGATGGAATTAAAACTTTTTCATTAGCGGCCAAATAAAGTTGGGCATATTTCTAATCATATTTTAATTTTTGTTGTTGAAATGAGCACTTAATTTCGAAATCGACTTTCGCCTGCATGGCAAGCCGATAGATATATATATATATATTTTTAGCTATTTTTGAAAAATCAAACGTTATTTTCTTTGAGTATTCAGCCCTCATGAAAATCTTATCTTTATCAAATATCTGTTTCAGTAATTCTAGACGCAACACTACAAGTGTATTGTTAGGTTTTTCGGTATTTTCCATCATTAGCTAACAAGAAGGGGATTATTTTAAAAATAGTGTATTTTTCTAAAGTAATTCTGAAGTCTTTTTATATCCAAGCAGTGTCAAATATTGATAGAAAAACTGGAAGGAGGTTACATTGTGATTGTATTTTTCTTTTAATTTTCTTTTTCTTATTAATCAAGTCAATTGTTGAACTAGATGTAAAAATGATACAGTAAAACCCCGATAATTCGGATTAATTGGGACTGGACCCAATCCGAATTATCTGGAGAATTAGGAAAAAAATTGAATAAAATAAAACACACTCAAACAGAAAATCATCTTTATGTTAAACTTTTTGAATATTTACAGACAGTAAAAATGTTTGGTTTGCATAATTCTTCCAAAAAGATTTCAGATTTTTTTTTTTTTTTTTTTTTTTTTTTTTTAAATTCAGAATACGACGATGAAACAAGTTAATGTCATGGAAATTACCCAATCGCTTCTCAAACTTGGGGAAAAAAAAAGAAAGGGACCAAACCGATCCGGATTAACGGGGTCCGAATTAGCGGGGCTCTATTGTACTGAATATGATCAGTCAGTCATATCGAACGTCATATAATAAAATGTTTCTTCGAATTCTGTACTTTAATGATCATATTCAAGTATTAGAAAAAAAGTACTATTTGAGATAAAAGAGAGAAAATCATTAAGGTTATTTCCTGTTTATTTTACAATTGTTTTCTTTAGAGGTTTGAAAGTTTTAGATGGGATACTTCATTCTTTCACTATAGTTGTTGATTTTATTTATCTTGGAGTATTAAATAGTGTCATGTTTCCCCTTGTGTTAAAAGCTCTTTGTAAGGACTAACGAATAACCCCATTCCAACCATAAGCATCCTATTAAATTTAAATTAAGAAGAAGAAATAAATGTTTGTTTTACTGTAGGTGTATTGCATGCACTGAAACCAATACTGTATAGGTTCGTTCTCTTGCGTGAAACAGAATGAATTGAATTGAAATGAGATAATGAAATTCCCCAACGTCGTATGATTATCAGCGATTGAGCTCACGTCACTGTGTGTGTGTTCTTGGGTTATCTTGCATAGTCCATCCCTAATAAGAAGACTGATGTTTCAGATTTTCTTTCTGTCGTGGATATATTATGCATTGCTTTTCTTGGACTAAACCCTGATGTTCATGGAACATTGTATGTGCATATACAATAACTATAATAGTAGTATAAATACTATTATATTTATATAATAGATCTTTCTTTTTCCTCTAATGAAAATTAAGAACAAAATTATAGTTTTGGCAGTAATTATTTAGAAAATCCCTTCATTATATAATTATCAGCAGAATAACTATCTTGACGAAAGTATGAAATAAATTCTTCAGTTTAAATTAGGGTCTTAGCTTAATATCTCCCCTCTGTTACTAATTACCTGATTAAAGGAGCTGCTAATTTTTGAAACTATGCTTATAGTTTTACCAACTTATAGCCAAATACGGGAATAGACTGCGGTACCGGTACCTCTATCTGACTCGACATGTGATAAAGAATAATCTTTTTGTCACCAATCGTCGAATTTCATCTGATCAAGATAATTGCAGTGCCGCGGCCTATCTCTTTCTTTGTCCGTGATTTATGTTATTCAGTTAAATGAAAATTATCGCTTTTTTATTTTATTTCCAGTTGATTTATTATATTCATTATTTCTACAATATAGTAATATTGTTGACATTTACCTGTATAAATAGGCAGTTCGATTTATTAAAATTTACGCCTTTTGTTGCAGGCACATCGGTGGACATAACCTCAACTCTGCTTGATATGTTTGATACCATCGTGGCCAAGAACACAGCAGAAAACGCCCCTCAACAACGCACTGCTCCACCCCCCTGCGATCCAGGAGGGGGTCTAGAGAACGGACAGCAGGACACTCCTAATAAGCGTTTTCCGCCACCGCCCTGTATATCTGTAACCACGACCGGCGGCCGACCTGTCAGAGCTTATAGCAAGAGAAGTTACTCGGACACAGTCTTCAACGTAAGTATGACTGGCTTCCTTTTTACGTTTGTCAAATAAGTTGGAATGTTATTCCAAGGAAAGCTTGGTTAAAAATACCTCAAAATAGTAAATGAGAACTAAAATAAACTATAAAAACTTTATCATTATGTTATGGGTACAATCCAAATGAAATTCATTCTTTCTTAATTTAAGAGTTGCATCTCTTTTCTAATATACACTGAACTCTGATAGTGCATAAGTTTGATGCTGCTATCTAATAACAGCTTCAGAAAACAGTATCTTTAACGGGGTCTTTGTTAGTCTTCGATATTGTCAAAAGATTTAATGCGTGGATCATTTCGGCACTTCCACCAGCCTTAATTAGCGTTTACAACCGTATTTTAGCTGAAAGGGCATTTGTGGTTCCGTGATCCATATCTTGCCACTCGATGACATCACACCAGGCACGATAACTTGGTCGCTGACTTTGAAACTTAGAGTTCGCAGACAACGGAAAAAGTAAGTAACTAACAAACATAAATTATATTAGAAAAAAATCATTCTTTTCCAAAAAAAAATAAAAAAAAAATGGATCTTGCCAATTGTTAGTAAGTAGTGTTGTTACCTATCGACGAATAATATTCATTTAATTTTTGCTGTAACTTTCTTTACTCATCCAGGTTAGTATAGACATATAAAAGGGGTCTTAAAATTTCCAAAATCAAACCTAGGACAGACACATCGCAACGAGCTTGTTTTTGCTGTAGGTGTATAGCAAGATACTGTGATAGGACATTTCGTGATGTGGGAACCGGCATTTAACATTTAGATAAGCCTTTGGCAGTAACATCAGGCCTATTAAATGACAGTTCCCCATAATTAACCCTAGGCAAAGAAACTCCAATGAACATGAGAAATGTTATTCCTTTGATGTTATTGAACTCCATCAAACGATGTTATTGAATTCAAAGAAAAGGTATAACAACCAGAAGATTGTCTGAATGAGTTGTGTCCATCAGAACTCCACAAGTAGGTAGCTCTGTTGCCAGGGCTTTTTATGCAGTAGGGGAAAGGTCCTAAGTTCGACTCCTCCTGATCTGGACATTGTTTCACTCTGATTATTAGTTTCCTATTCGTATAATTTCTTTATCAATCAGTTTGAAAATAATAAAATCTTGACAGGGTTCCCAGTGTCATGGAAAGTCTGGGAATTTACAAATATCTTTTAAAAAGCCATGTAAAAATCTTTATACAAGATTCATCAAATAATCTCAAGAAAAAATCGCATAATTCATCAAATCACTGATTGAAGACAATATCACTATTTTTGACAAAGGATTGCAAAAATAAGTGGCAAGTTTCGTTGTATGCTCGTTTGGCCAGAGAATGTTTAAAATTTGGCCATGGAAAGTGAGGGAATTTGCCAGTCATGTTTTGATGGGAACCCTGAGTGAGTTTAATTAAAATGTTTTACTTATTCTCGTAAACAGTCATTTTGAAATTCTGTATGCATTTCTTTCACCAGGAAAAGAAAAGGCCCCTGAGTAGCAGCTCCGTGTCTTCCTCCTCCAGTTCCTCTTCCTCCTCGCTGCCTCGCAACAGTCTCGACGTCAAGAAATCCTACCTCGCCAGCATAGAGTCCCTCGATGACGACGATGATGGGGACGACGAGGATCCGAAAGGAACCTCCCGGGGGGACAGGGACAGCGGGGTGGGAGGCACTGGTCCCCCCATGGGTGTCCCCTCCAACAAGCCTCGCTGGTGCGATCCCAACCTCAGCCACACCGACAGAGTTATTCTGGAGATAGTGGACACAGAGAAGACCTATGTCAGAGACCTCAACGAGATCATAGAGGTAAAAGCCTCTGATTTTTAAATTATTAAAATCTGACTGTATGTAATCTCATACAAGCTGATTTTGAAATATGTAATTGCTTATCAGCCTTAAACTGCATACTAATATTATGTTGATCTTATCAATCACGAAAGCAGCTGTCAACTTGGGAATTATAATGGGAATTATTGTTCCATGGGTGCAAGACCTTCAGTCTCAGGACTGTTTTCAGTCTTGAAAAGATTTTTGACTAACTCAAAATTCTACTTTATATACTTAAATAATAGCAGTTTTACCATCAAGAGCATTTAGTAACTTTCTTTTATTATAAGAGATCAATTTTTAGCCATAATACAAGACTTAGAAATCTTCTAACCTTTTTGCATTTAGTTATCTATAATGCTCAGAAAAAATTTCAGTCTCGACTTGGATTGATTTCTTGCACCCATAATTGTTGGATATTCTTTCAAAAAAAAAAAAAAAAAAGTTTTTAATTTTAACATATGTGACCGACTGGTCTCAATGACTTGAATGGAAAATTGTCGCATTTCAATAGCATTTTTTTTTTTTTTTTTTTTCTAAGCAGTTCACCAAATTAAAACAGTTTCCCTATATTTGCGTCAAAATATCTTTAATTTATTTATTATATAAGGGTTTCCGGCCCTCCCTTCCTTCCTACCGCATTATTTATTTTTGTTAATTGTTGTTATAGGACAAGTGATTCATTTGTAAGGGAGGAAAGATAAATTTTAATGTATTGCATGATATGAATAACAAAGATTTTAATTAACTACATCGAACAAATATTTATTTCCTTTTCCTGGTGATTTTTTTAAACTGAAGAATTGGTTTAATCAGAGTAATTAATTACATTATTGTGAATGCTGTTGATCCGAGTTGTAAAAAAAGTAGACTGCTTGTCAGTTATATATATTTAAAGTAAGGTCATAGAATGGTAATTTATTTCGATGTTACTTATCCTTGAGGTTGTCTTGTCGGCGAAAACTTTGAAATTGACAAGCTTACATTCGGTACAAAATAAAGCGATATATCTTCCTAGAATGGCTGCAGGTGTTTAGTTGATTGCAATGGGGGGGGGAGATGCATTTAAATTTACTATTGGGTGATATCGTTATAACTTAACTAAAATTTGGCGACATTTTAATATCTCTGCTCTTTTCCGTTTAACAATAATCAAAAAAACTTCTATTTCAGTTTAAAGGAAAGTGTTTTCAAATTTGATTTTATGTTTAAAATATCATAATAGTATTATAATTTTCGTTGAAATAAATTTTTCATTTTAAATACTACGTCTTTTGATTTGAAAACTTCTGGTCCTACTTGATATAAAAAGCAACCGATGTTTTGCGATATTTCCTGAAAATTTTCAGGCGCATTTAATTCAGGAGTGAACTGAATACATCGGATTCGGTGTATAAATGGGCATAAACAGTAAGAACTCCTTTATAGTATGTAGCTCTTTAGTGCTAGTAGTAGTTTTCTTTGATAAAAGGAATAGAAAAGAATATACCATTTTTATTATTATTACTACGTATTAAATGACTTAAAAGTTGAATTTGATTCCTTAACCACATTTTATTATTGCCGCGCCGAATTATTCATATAGCTATAACAAATAGCTTAACTTTTCCAACATTAACATGCTAATCGCTCATTAATTCTAATTTTGATAGTAAATAGTAGCATCAAATGATGGAATAAAATCCTATAACTCCGCCCTCTCTAGGTATAACAATGTCGTCCAAATGAGTAATCCGGTATTTGTTGATCCGCGCAACAGTTATCTATTCGTATAGTCTCGGATTGTTTCCTTCCTTTGTTGCTAAACGCCGTAAAAAGAATCCACCAACATTATCTCCAGCAAAATTCTCAGAGCGTTTTCTTGCGATGAGTCACACGTGCTACGGTTTCATTTCCTGGCGAACTTCGTCATAAAAATCATAAAACTGAGAAAGATGAATCGCGTTGTTACGTCTTTGTTTACAGCATTTTTCCCAGCCTTATTAATATCGCTTTATACTTTATTCTTACCCCCTTTTTTATGTATCAGAAATATATAATTGAAGCAAATTCTAATGTTCAGTATAATTGGAAGAACTGAAATAGTGGAAGGTCTGTGTATTTGTATGGTTAGAAAAGGCATAACACTGGGGTGACTATGATGGCAAATGCCCGGGCCTCAGTCCCCCCCCCCCTTTCTTCCCTTCCAAATGTTATTACACTTTACCTCTATGCAATCAAAACTAGTAGATTAGACCCAGAATACAGATTTTTAACAAGTCACCATTAGCGTAATTGCACGCTATTGATGTTTAATTTATTTCTGGAGGTAGACTATATAAATATATACAATTGCTCAGTTTCGCTATTACAATTCTACTATTGTGTAAGAGGATTCTCTAACTTCTTAAATGATATGAAACTTTGCAGGTAAGTAAAGATTTCATTTAATACTAACCATTTCCCGGGATATAGAGGGCAGGACAAAGTTATCCGAGTCCAGGGCCTAAGCTCATGTGGGCATACTGGGAGACGGGGCGATCTTGCTAGATAGCCAGTTTATCTTGTGCCCTAGCCCCTAGGCACAGGAATCTTTCGCAATTATTCCTACTTCGTGCTTTTCCGAGCAACGGTGAAAATATTGAAGTTCCAGAACTATTTTTATGCATTCATAAATTATACTTTTTATATTTTGTTATCTATAAATTAACAGCATTTTAAAATTGTTTTGCATATTGATTTTTACATACAGAAATATATGAAATGTAAATATGATAGAATGTAAGGGTTGGGTTGCCTCGCTCAGGAAATTTATATTTCAGAGTGTACCTGTCATTATAGATGAAATAACTCCCCACCCCCACCCCCTTTTTTTTCACTTCGAAAATTGCACTAAATCAAACAACGTGTCAAAAGTAATTAAAATAGTAATATTGGCGTTAAATAAACATTTTAAGAACAGAAAAAACAATCAGTGGTATTGGCGAAAGTATAGCTGTTGTGAGATTCTCAAAGTAAAGCACATTTATCATTATCATAAAAGAGTACTTAGGTTAATAATAATAAAAAAAAAAAAGATAATATTAGAATAAAACTGTATCTATTGCATTTCAATTAGATCAAAAGAAAATTATGCCCCTTCAAAAAAGTTTTTAAAGGAATTCCGTGATGTGGGTCGCGTTTGAATGAAATCGGGTCACCCAACTTGATTCAAAACCAATTTCAAATTCGTTTTTCAAACAATGTCATTAATGCACCTGTGTGTATGCGCATGCGCAAATATCTATATTGCACAATTTTTGCTATCGTTTTAAGTAGATGATGTCATGCAATTACGTATTTTTTCGTGAGGAAAACCAGCTGTTATTTCATTAACTTTTCGCCAGGTATTCCCAGAGGAGCGTGATAGTCGATCATGTTTCGTTCGCATCGATCAAGCTATTAATTGCTATTCACTATGGCATGGCCCAACTCTGAAAAGTGTTCCCCAATACATACATCTGCGAGATAAAGAATTTAGAGTTTATTTTTATTGAAATAATAGGTCTTAACACAATAGTTGCAGATTATAGTGATCTTTGATCCCTTCGCGACAAGTGAACTTTGTTTAGTTTTTAATTCTTTACCACCGGTTTTTCAGAAAAATAAAGTGTTGTTGAATTGCTAAAATGCTCTGATTAAATACAGTAAACTTTACAATAAAAAATAACTGGTCAGAACAAGGAAGGATTATGAGCATCTTCAGTGGAACGTATAATGGTCGTTTTTTCCCCCAGGCGGTTAAGGTAATGTTATTTAAACTTAATCCATGTCCTTGCAGAATGTGTTCCTTATATTATATACAACTTTTTATTTAAAGAGCCACAGGTTCACGAAAATATTTCGAGGTCCTAACTTTCAAAAAGTGGGGGGAAGCATATTTAATCTCGATGGATTTCTCTCTATAACAGAGTCGTGTTATTGGCATAGCTTCCAACTGCTACGAATTTTGGGCGTTAGTATATCTGAATGCTATTTAATTGCAGAATTACTTGATTATGATATCCTGTAAATAGTAGTGCCAAAAAATCGCTGTAATTGGCAGTTGTGGTCAACATGTGCAAAAAGTTTTTTTTTTTTTCTCTTTAATTTGTTATGTATACACTGGGCTTTGGTGAGTTGGTCTGCCAAAAAAATTGCATTTGCATATAAAATATCCTGTAGTTCGGGAAATGGTGAAAGTGTGGAGTTGAAATTTTATTGATGCAATAAGATGATCTGTGTTGCCATCCAAATTTGATTGATCTTTTGTAGGTTCTTAGATCGATTTAAAAAAAATCATGTGTTTCAATATCCCCATAAGGCTATTCTTAAGTCAAAAGGGCAAATTTATGACATAAGTTTCAATTTATTTTTGTTCGGAAATGCATGAAACTAGCAGGTTTTGTTGTTCATAAACCATCGAATTGCACTCATTTTCCCGCTATTATGTAAACACAATAGATTTTTCAGAAAATAGTATCAAAGTGGGCGATTTGAACCGAATTTCCGCGCGAAAGAAGAACAACTACTCAAACTGGATTGTTCGGTGTTGTTAAAGGGAAAAAGGAAAAACTTGTTTGTCACGCCAAAAAATGGAAAATTCAATTAAATTCAAAACCGCTTCCACAGTTTCCAATTTTATCTTTTTGTTAAAAAATGAGTTTGTTAATCTATCAAAGCGTTTTGCGCTCGTTGAGCAGAGCAGTTGGGAGCAATGAAAAGTTATCAAAATTTGTTATTTATTGAAAAATTGAGATTGAGCTCCGTTTTTGCCAATACATTTCTAAATATAAATAAAAGCACAAACAGCAGTTTATTTTGTGGGAGGAAAAAAAAAAGGGCATTGACAATGAATGTTAATCATGTGAAGAGAAAGAAACAAACTGAATTGCAACAGATATATGTTGTTACGGGCCCTGATACGAAGGCATGATTCATTCCTACCAGGATAATCAATTATCATGAGAGGGGACGCTCTGGTGGTTTACAAGTTTGGCTACCCCGAAAACTTACAATTGCTGTAAGTCTATCATTTACAAAGCGAGGAATCGTTATTCAGCTTTTTCTTTGCACATTTATCATTTTTCTTTGCCCTGAGCTAGAATTAATCTTTCTGTGTTTGATCCGCTCTCAATTTTTATTTCTTTTATTGTTTTGAAAGTGGTCTGCAATTACAGTTCTCTCACATGATCTTGAACCTCAAATTGTGGCCACCATTTATCTTTTTTTTTTTTTTTTTTTTTTTTTTCCTCCTCCCACACATTCCAACCAGTTGTGTTGTTTGTTTGCCAGGTTTAAATCTGGCCATCTCGCTTTTTTTCTTTTTCTCTCAGAGATAATATTCTAAATTTAATCAACACATATCTTCTCCGGGACAAAATTATTCATTCACCTGCTTTCTCTCTCTCTCTTTTTTTTTTTCTTCTTTCTTTATTTTTTCCTTTTTCCTCTCCCTCCCTTGTTATTTTACTCGTGTATGCAGCGTATATTTCTGCAGCTAATTCATAGGAAGAAAATAGGGAAAGATGTTTAACTACTAACAGGTAAATTGTACAGAAGTAAATAATTATCTACAGATTCGCATACTTATCTACCTGAAAACGAATTTAAGGGTGTTCTTAACTGATCCGCTGAAAAATCGCAAAACGTTTTGACACATTTACTAATTCATTTTTAAACAGAAAGTTATAAAATTGGAATGCCTGATTATGGAAGCGATTTCGAATCGAACTTATTTTTCCATTTTATGATAGTTGAATCGCCTATCCAGTTCTAAACTATTTCGGTAACGCGATCACCCGTTTTTCTCCTGTTTTTCGACCGGTTTTTCTGCTTTCCGTCGGGAAATGTGCTCAAAAGTGTCAACTTTAAAGGCTTGTTATGGAAAAATCTATTGTGATTTTTAAAAAACAGAAAATTGAGTGCAATTAGACAGTTTCTGAATAACAATACCTGCTAGTTTTATGCATTTCCGAACAAAAGTAAATTAAAGCATGTGTCAAAGTTGCCCTTTTTGATTTAAGAACACCCTTAAAGAAATTGGCAGGAGAGGGGGGACGGTATTATTACGCGGAGAATTTTTCATAGTGCGGGGTTTTCTTACTTTGTACGTGATTCGCGCAATCCTTCATGTTGTTTTAAACCTTCGTATATCTGGGATGTTTTTTTCCCCCGGCTGTATTCGCTTTAACTTTCATAAAAAAAAAAAAAAAAAAACTTCTCCATAGAAATAACATTAACTCGCGAGTGTCTTTGTTTGTGGGGACAGGTGTCTTAAACTGGACTACTACTGTAGTTTACATCTGAATTTGAACTGTACACGTAGCAGTACTAATGCATTTTTTAAATCGTCATTTTAATATATACATTTTGCCCCCTTACAGAAGCACATCAAAAATTGTAATATAGAATATCGTTAATTGCATGTCACGATGGTATATTGTAAGTTGTAAACATGATTAAAATTGAATGGTAAACAACAAATTGATCATTACATTTCACCTCCCACTCAGTTGAACCGGTTGTGTTGTTTGCTCGCATGCTCGCAGGTGTAAGTCTGGTCATCCTCATTTTTCTTTTTCTTTTCCTGGGATAACATTCCAAATTTAATCAACGCGTTCGTACCTTGTCGGGGGCAAAATTTTTATTTCACCTGCTCTTTGATTTTCTTTCTTTTTTCTTTCACACTATTCTATTCGTGTTCTGATGCAAGCAGTTGTTCCGCAATGTTTCGTAGTGAAAAGGTGTCAACTTCCTCAGTCCTGATGTCGGCTGTAGGAACTCTTTAAATTAATTTAAAACTTTCCAGAATTTAAAAAAAAAAAAATATCGCCAGACTTTTTTAATAAATACGTGCATATCATAAGTATCTATGTATAGACTTCTACATGTTTGGAGATGTTTCATGATAATTTTCAACTTATTTTTGTGGTCCTTGTAATTTTTGTTTCATGACTGAAGAGGTTTAACTGTTATTCTCCCAGCTTTCTAATATCTCTCACTAATGTTAGGTCTATGACCGTTTGATGCATATTCAAAGTATCTTCTCAGAAAATTAATATTTTTAACTCGTTATAAAGAATGGGTCAGTTTTTTAGTTCTCAATTTTTTTTTTAAATAAAGCTTAATGTTATGTAAGTAATAAAATCTTACAGTCGTCAGCTCTTAACACATAAAATATTTAATTAAATATAGACTTTTGAAATATTTCGAGAACTGAGGGGGGGGGGAAACGTTCTTTGAGAAGAGCACACAAAAAAGGGGAGTTTAAAATAAATATTCGAATACATTCTACGGCATTACGCTTTGAATGCCTAAGAGGGACTGCTCAGACAAGAAAGCCTTGTCTGTAGAGCATAGTATCCCTCCCGGTCGCCTTTATTAAGGTCTAAAAAAAAAAAAAAAAAAAAAAAAAAAAAAAAGGTTACATTATTTTTTAGTTACAATAAAATACAAATATAATTTACATGGTAAAACTCATCCGCTGGAGCACAGACTGCCCCCTCGCGACAGGGAGCGGCAGAGAAAAAGATGAAATTATGGTGCACTATCCGCTGGGGCCCGTATCCCTTCTTGACAAAAAAACTGTGAGGTGGGATGGAGAACTCTCGATCTGCTGCTATACGGCATTACGCTTAGAAATAGCGAGGAGAATTTGAAAGCTAAGTGACTAGCAGCCTTAAAATTGAATTCTAATTACAATGAGCCTGCCTTACATAACTGCCAACTGACCCTCTTGTTTCAGTGTCACTCTTTCCGAATTTGCTTTATGTAATGACAGACATTCTGCAATAAAATAATGTGAATATTGCTATTCAAAACTAGTGGTCTAACAGATAGTAGAATGTGGCAACTTTAAATCCGCAGCTATGTAAAATCTGCATGAGTTGATCAAATGTATCAAACACTCGAAAATTCTGCATAGAAAAGGCGTTCCTAATCGAACCATTCATTTGATACGATTAAAGGGAATTGGATGGTGAATCGATTTCAGTTTGGGACAACATAACAAAAAAAAAAAAAAAAAAAAAAAAAAATCATCTTCGCTCCATTATTTTTTCGGAATATCTCGCCGTATTCTGTTTCTGGAAATGGGAGTTATAATTACGTGTGATGACACAATTAGGCCATCCAAGGTCAGTGTAATCGTTGCAGGTTCAGCGAGGTTAAGTATAGTTGAAGTTTCTGTGGTGGGGTGTGGTTTTGATGAGAAACTTTAACTTCGAATAATATAGTTTTTTATCTTTTATTATTATTCCGCACTGTATAAACTTTCTCCTTTTTCAAGAGCAGCCCGTGTTACGAACCCCTAAAACTGGGAAGCTGCCAAGTAGTATTTCTGTTACCATCTCGTTTCAACTTGTGGAAGTGGGGGGGGGGGGGGGTGGAGGAAGTATACACATAAAACTAAAACAGTTGTGTTATCTCCATAGGTCAATGCCATTAACTCGCAATCTCTTTTTTTTTTTTTTTTTTTTTTTCGATTGAATATTATGCTTTGGGATATAATGGTATAAGGAGATTTAATTTTCATCATGTCTTTTCTCTATCTAAACTCAGCAGCATAACTTTCTCGGAATTTCGTGTTCATATAGTAGAATCCTGGATGTTGGCAAAAATGGCCCAGATGTTTTTATAAGTCCACCGTTTATTAAAAAGAAAAAAAAAAAAAAATCCAGATGGTATAAGTCTTATATCACCGTATGCCTTCTATTACATTCTGTTTCTACCTGCCCCTTATATTCATGAACTGAACATGAAATCGGATTGAGCCTGATACAAGTGGGCACTTTAAACCTTCTTTCTCTCATCCTTCAACAGCACAAAGCAAACCAATGCTTTTATTTATTTAATTACTTCAGGGAGAGAAAAAAGTCATAAATAAAAATTAAAATTTACCTGTTTAAAAACCATACAACTACTGTCTTACTTTTAAAATGAAATTTACTGAAATTTACTATGAGTTTAATTTAAAAAATAAATACATACAGCGAATGTAACATTTTAGGACAATAACTTTTTATGAATTATTTATTATATCTTTTAAAAGTTGTCTAATATGTAAGTTATCTCTTGCAGGGGTATCTGAAGCACATTAACAATACTCAAGAATCAAAAATTGGTGACAAATACATGCAAGAATTATTCAGTAATGTTGAAGATATATACAAGTTTAACAGGTATTATCTCACTTCAGTAATTTCAATAACTTGAAAATGAAGAAGCAAAGTTGTTAGTAATTATTCAGACTTTTAGATTCCTCAACAGTCAGATCCAAATCTTCCCTCTCTTGTTAAACCCATGGGCTTCAAATGCATTGGTATTTTTTAAATTTCTTGTTGGAAAATTAAAAATAATTAGCCGCTTAAGTTTAAAATTTAAATGATTCAGGCAATTTACAAATAATATTTTAACAGTTTAAATATACTTAGCCATAAGTTTTAGGAACGCTTTTTAATAATAAGATGAGCATGCAGAAAACAGAGTGTAAACATTTTTTATTTTCTGATAAGAAATTTTAAAAATATAAATACATTTCAAGCTCATAGATTTAACATATAAGAACGGAGATTTGCAGTCTGACTCGTAACAAACTTTAATTCCTTTGCAAAGCTTTGAATACTAGTTTAAATTAAAATGATGAATAAAATGCAATAGTGATATGATGGTGATTTGTAGGCTCAAATATCTTAATCTCCATCCCAAATAATTTGTTTTGCTGAAGTTGATATTTTATCTATATTTAGATTTAGTGAAAATTATAAATGTTTTTGTGAAATTAAAATATGATTGATAAGTAATACTTAAAATATTAAAAGTCTGTGTTTTAAATTCATCTTCACGGCTGATTTCAGCAAAATGCAGAAATTTATTCTTTCAGTACAACTGTTTTAGTGGTGGTGTTACAATAAGTAACACTTAATTTATCTGCTTTGATTTTATCTCAAAATATTGTTTCAGTATTACACCTACACCATACTTATCCTTTCCAAGTAAAATTATTTAATTTTTTTCATTCATTATTATATTCATGGTCACTCCCTTTTCCCACCTCCTTGTAAAATAGCATATAACAATTCAAAAAAATTTTGAGTCATTTTATTTTTAAAGTGTTGATATTATTATCTTATTCCTGTTCATATTAGTATGGTGATTGTCATGTATTTTATTTTCTTCCAGTTCCTTTGTCACAGAGTTAGAATCTTGTGGACTCGATCCTGTAGCAGTTGCTAGATGTTTTGTGAAAAATAGTTCTGGCTTTGAAGTCTACACCCAATATTGTACAAATTATCCTAGGTAATATTAATCTACCTTGCATGTTAATTATTCCAATTTAAATTTGATAGTAAGTTTATTAAGATGCATATTGTTGACTTTTTGAATAAAGAGTTTTTGCTGAAAATCATAAGAATATACTTTATTTTCAAACAGTGATGAAAATTGGGAAATAAAAAATCGACATCAAGTGACGACTAATGTGAAAATCTTAAGGCGTCAAATTAAAATTTTCAGTTGCAATTTCTAAAATTTCTAACAATACTGTAATATTCTACTCTATTTATATATATAAAAAAAGAACTTTTTGTTTAAATTTATTGAAGTTCTTTGTAAAACTAATGTAAAGCATTTTTAATTATTATATTTAGAAATTAATAGAAAAATGCACTTAGTCATGTAAAACAAAATTATATCCAATATTGGTAATTAAAATCCAATTTAGTAAAAATAAAGCATATAAATGCCTTTACATTTCAATCTCTTAACCTCATCAAAAGATGCACTTTTTTGTGTGTGTCTGTATGTGTGTTAACGTTAAAATAACTTAGTAAATATATATTTTTTAAAAGTTAAATAAAATTTGATGACCAGGAATTATTTTGTAGCCATCAAATGCATTTTTTCTCCCATTTGACAATTAACATCTGCTAATTTTGGACATTGTTTTCAAATTATATGCATATACCTAGAATTCCAAATTATTTGTAATAGATATCTTTACCAGGGGATGTTGATACTTCCTCTTGCAAATTTCTGATTGTAAAGAATATGTCAGATTAGAATTTATAGTTGTTAGTACCATGTTTCCATTGAATTATGGGAGATAAGTCCTCAGTTATACATTAGAATGTTCTGAATTAGACTTTAAATGATCAATTTATTACTTTTTATCTCTTGAAGTAAAGTTTTGGATTTTTTTCTTTTTTTTTTTTTTTTTTTTTTTTTAACTTCTTGTTAAAAAAAATATGTTAGTGATATTAGAAAATTTTTCCAGAAAACTAGTAAAACCACAACTATTATTTTGAGGTCAATTAATTAGTGGTTCCTTTTGTCAAATATAACAGTTACACCAGCAAAAGTAAAATTGTGGAATTTGCTTTTGCCTTTGCTGCTTTCTACTGCACTTGATGACAGAAATTACTAATTGATTTTTCCTGTAATTATGTCTTTACTAGTTTTCTAGAGGAAAAAATTATCTTGTATGTTTTTGAGCTGTGGTTTGTTTGGCAGTACTCAGCGGAACTATTTTAAATTCCTGCAATAGATTCATAATTTTTTTTATAAATTTAAAATATTTTTTCATTAATGTTTGATGGGAAGGAAGCAGCTTGATAATTTTTAAGTCATTAGATTGTACAGTCAAACTTCCCATTAGCAAAATCCCTATTTAATGAAATTTTCTGCTGAACTTTGACCTTGGACATTATTTACATGTAAATTAATCTCTATATTTTAAAAAAAATGTATTCTATATAACAAAGTTTATTCGACTCTCGTGCACCTACAACATTCAAAGGGCAATGGATTTATTTCAATAGATTTTATAAACACAAAATTTTTTGTTTAATGAAATTTTTATTTATTTAATCATTTCCATTCAAAAGAAAAAATGCAAGAAGTCTTCGATACAACAAATTTTATGATAATGTTAAAGATGAAATGCTTAGATATTTACAAAAATGCAACATTTTCTATGAACAATGTATTTTTTTTTTAAATAAAAAATGTAATATTAGTAATATTACATACTTTTTTAAAAGTTACAGTTGAAACAGTGAGAAAAGTGACACTACACTTCAGTCTTTGAACACCTTCTTATTTTTTCCCCCTCCAGATCTTATTCTAAATAAATTTTTCTCATATGCCTTATTTATTTATTCATTTATTTTTTCTAATCTTATTCTAAATAAACTTCTATCATACATCTACATTGCATTAGAAATGTTATTGTCTGAATTAAAATACATTTTCCCAATACAGTAGACTCCCTTAAATCTGCAACCTTAAAATCCACAACTCTAAAATTCGTTCATAATTTACAGGTGTAAACAATGAAACATTTAGTTATACATAAAAGGAGAACATATGAACTTTTTGCTTTTTATACCAATTCCATATATATTTTAATTTGCAATTTTTGTTAAGATTACTGAATTCATGTTTTTTCTTGAAGGAAAAATGAATTTATTTCTGAAAAAGCTCAAGATATTGTTGATATCACTAGCATTCACAATCTTCTTACCAAATATATTTGTGTATTAATCAGTCTCTTTTGTTTATTAAGTGTGGCTAAACCTGAAATAAAACTTCCTTATTGTTTTATGAATTTGTTGTGAATTACTAATGTACCTTTATGAGGCAAGTTTCCTTGAATAATTTAGGAAAACTATGTTTAATCTTCATAATGAATATATGATCATTATTGATTATTAACTTGACCTGTGCTTTTAGCTTTTAATAGTTTAATGATTTAAAAAATATAAACAAGGGAATGACCAGAAATCTGCACAACTTCTGGTCCCAAGCTGTCTGGATTTGAGGGAGTCTACTGTATTTCCATTTTTCAATATTTTTCATTTTATGCATGTGTACTTTATTTTACAAATTTCATGAATTTGAATTGATTTCTGTTTAACGAAGTGTTTAAGAGTAATGGGGAGACTTCATTTAATGGTAGTTTCACTGCATATTGTAATGAATAAAGGTGTTATAAACAGATATTTAGTTATTCATTATTTCCTTCTTTTATTTCTCTAAATGACCATTTCTTTTTATTCATGCAGGACAGTATCTGTTTTGACCGAGCTCATGGGAAATACAGATACTGCTGAAATTTTTAAGGTAAATATGCATCCAAAAAATTATTTTATTTACTTTTGTTGGAAATTGATAAGCAACTTTCAGACATAAACAGACTTCCCTATGTTATTTTTATGAAAATTTGAGTTTTCATTGAAACTATTTTTGTGTAAGATTCATGTGATAAATGCAACAATAAATTGTGTTTAAAATTTTTTTCATTGCATCATACTTTTACTTTTATTGGAAATTTTCAGTAAAATAAATGTTTCACATTATTTTCACACCAAAAATGGTATAGGTTTTAATATTAAAGGTTGTGTGAATTGTAGATTATTATTACTTTTTTTTCTATCTTTGCATGCAAATATTGGATTTGTAAAAAAATTCATCTTGTTTTCGACGAATTTACACATTTTAGGGGCTCAGATATTGTGAAAAATGTGTATTTACAAAATGTGTTTAAGTAACACAAATTTTGTGGTTGCCCTATCTCAAGAACTAATGCATGGAATTGAATAAAAATTTATGTACAGTTAGTCTTTGATATAAATTGGTACCGATTAGTTTTTTAGTGTAAATCGCTCAACAAGTGGCACTGTTATGCTGTTTTTGCAGGATAAATGATTTTAGTGATAATTATATCTTTAGAATCTTTGTGGTAGGCATAGATTGTCATTTAATTTTTGTGCGCTGTGATACCAAATTTTGAAGTATTAATATGTATGAGATAGAAGAAAGTTTTGGGATTGACACATTCGACTAGTTCTTATTTAAACATAATTAGATTGTGTTAATTGAAAGAAATCTATTTTTTAAAATTTTCCCTTACATTTTTTCTGCTTATTGGCAGACTTGTACTAACAAGGGAACCACTTCTGATGTTGCTCACTCCTGTCATTGAGATCTGGTGCATTTTAAAACCCTTTATTAAGAAGGCTGAAAATCCTGTAAAATTTTTCTGTTATCATATTTTTTTTATTTTACCACAGCAAAACTTTCTGAAAATCGCTTATTAACTTAAATTTTTTTTAAAGATAAGCATTTAAAAATACAAATTAATTAATAAGTATAAAATATTGAAATTTTTTTTTTAATTCCTTCAAGAACTCATGAATTTAATTTTGGTAAATTACAGCATTATAAACAATCTGTAATCTTGTCTTTCTATTGAAAATTTATTCATTTTAAAAATCTTGAATAGGTTCTAAAAATTACCTTTGATCAAAATGTTTAAAAAAATTTAAATTATGTTGGTCTAAGACATTTTTTTTTTTTTTTTTTTTTTTTTTTTTTTAGAATATTATATATTGCTCCATTCAATAATAATACCATCTGATAAATATTGAAACTTGAAATTATTTAATTTAATATTACTTGTTAATTTATTAAAATTCTCTTTAAAGTTAGACATTTATTTTACTACTCAAAATTTTCATATAAAAAATGGCAATCAATATTCTTTATGAAAACTTGTGTGTCTTTTGCACACTGCCTATTTTTTGTACCAATAAGGATAATGAAAAGTATCCAGAGAATCATGTGTGCTTATATAAAACAACAATAAGAAAAATCTTGTATTTTTGAAATGGTGATTTGAAGGTGATATGTTGAAAATGTTAAAACACGGACTTTCAACAATTTTTGAATATTCATTTTCTTTCATGACATATTAAATTTAATATTTTATGCTGAAATTTCATAAACTTACTTTTAAATGGACTAAATAAATTAGTCTTGTAATTAACAAAAATAGATTGATTGTTTGAAGAAATAAAGGATTTTAAAAAGTCACTTTTTTTATTTTTTATTTTGTCAGGAACGGCAGGTAGCTCTACAACACAGTTTACCCCTTGGGTCCTTTCTTTTAAAACCTGTACAGAGGATATTGAAGTACCACTTATTATTACAGGTAGGTTAAAATATATGTATGTTACATTTAATTTTGTGAAAATGAATATATGATATTAATACAATTTTTTTTTCTTTTTGTTGAAATGTTATGTTTTATAGTTTTATTTATTTTAATGTTTGGTATACTAATAGGGCATAAGTGTCATTCTTTTTAAAAAATTATGGCATATATGGTTAGATTTTAATGAATTTTTTCTTATTAAAAGCTTTTGTGTAGAATGACCTCGCTAATTAATGTCAATTAGCTTTTACCATAGTTATTTGTCTGCATTATTCTATTACAGAACTCGAAACAAATTGATTTTCTTATTGACTTTGCTATCAATACTAATTAACTCCATCTAATTATAACTAATACTAATTAACACACAGCTTTTACACAAATTTTATTCAGCTGGCATTTTATATATATATATATATATATAAAGTTACCACTGTAACTTAAACACAAAAATGCTTCAATTAATGAAAGCAAATATCGCTTTTCTTTTTTACTGGTGTCGAAAACAAATTCTGTGTGTTCTTTTTGAAAGTGCATATATGCATCCATGGTCACGAACAGGCTTAAACTATTTAAAAATTCAGTTGCAATTTAAGACTTGTATTTTTTTATTTTGTTAATCACTATTTGAAGTTCTTTTTCATTTACATGAATGTTTTATTTATTAATCTTTTGCAATGATGCTCAGAATTATTTTTAACTATTAAAAATAAATGGTCACAGTATATGGGGTGACTGAGCCAGTAATTGATCAAATAAGGTTGGTGCTACAGAGTTTATATTATATTTCCAATTTTTAGAAGTAAACTAACATGTTTGTTACAACCCTTAATGGGCGTCCTATAATGGGGAAAAATAAAATCTGCTGCAATTAAATAGCAACAAAATTATTAGTAAATAGTTTCTTTAATTGCCATTTCCAAGTAGTTAATCAATCGAAGAAATTGGTTGAAAACTCGAAAATTAATCTTTAATACATCATGCTTAAGTTGTGATTAACAATAATTCATATAAAACTATTATTTGAAATTATCACGATGGAAGTGGATTATTTTAACTAACCGTAGTTTTCTCCAACTAAATTTTTACATTTTCTCATAAATTGCTTATCTTACAGTAGGTAGCTGACAACAGTGTGACAGTAAGTGCTCCAACTTTCAAACAAAAACATTATGTATAGTGCCATGTGTAAAACTTATTTCTGACTGAAATAGCACAATATTTCAAAAATTTGTTCAACTACTGGGAAGATTACAACTACTAGCACAGTCACCCTAGTTCTATTTTTGTTCAAAAGGGGATCTTGCATAGTTTTAAATAGATTTCAAATCAAGAATGGATGAATCATATTAATATCATTATTCAATAAATGCTATTCTCATGCATGTTATGATTAAAGTACAAACTGTCTGCATTTAAAAAGTATAATCCAGTGTATTAATTTTTTGATAGACTGCTTTAAAATACCATATAATGAACTGTTTTATTATTTTATTGTAAATTCTGTTGTATAATGTACACTTTTAAAACAGAAAAAATGACTAAAATTTACAGGTGGACATAGTCCCATAGTTGAGAACATGCAACACATTTAGTTTTACAAACAATTACATATTACTGAGATATGTATAAGGTATACTCGATTGTATTTTTTAAATGCTGAAATAATATTTTTTCAGGTTCTTTTTTTTTTTTTCTTTTCTTTTTATATACAGGAAGAGATATTCAAATTCATTTTTATGTTTCTAGAACATGGTTAAACATTCTGACAAAGAGAGCGAGGGCTACTGTGATGTGAAAAATGCCCTATCTGTCATGACTGGCATTGCTTACCACATCAATGACATGAAAAGGAAGCATGAACATGCCGTTCGTGTGCAAGAAATCCAGAGTTTACTCTATGGATGGGAAGTGAGTATACATTTAAAATATTAAGTGTAATTAAACAAAACTCCTGTTAATTTATGCTGTTTACAATTAACTGTAATTTCGGGTGTATAAGCCGTGGATCAAACAATTCTTTTTGGACCCAGAAATCTTATTTAGTGATTGAAGACAAATATTTACGGCGATCTAACTAGTTATATTTGTTTGTTAAAAAATTCTGGGTCGAAAAAGAATTGTTTGATCTGCGGCTCAAACACACGAAATTACGGTACTTTACAGTACTTGAAATACTTTTTTGATTTCGTGTTACTTTCAAATAGGATAGAACTTGTCTATCCAATAATATCTTGTAAAAAATTTGATCTTTTAAAGAACCCTTCACAACATTTTTCTACCTACTTGTCAAATACTAAAATTGAGTAAAGTATGCAGAGCTGAAACTAGCCTTTTTTGCATCTGAGGCAATCAGGATTCCCCCTTTCTCCCTCCTTTGCAAAGTATATTTACAAAGAGAATTTTACTAATTTTCTTATAAGCAACTTATTTTAAAATTTTAAATATGTAATCTTAATATGTAATACTGAATTATGTAATCTGCTTTGTCAAACACTGATTTATTAAAATCTCGAAAATAGAACTTAGAATCTAAAAAAATTCAGTTTCATAAAGAATTCGTATGCCATACCATCCTTAGATTTTTCTATGCTTTGGCATACCACAGAAGGAATTATTCAGGCTAAAACTATTAAAAATTTATAATAAAAATTTAACAATCCTGTAATTAACATAGACATGAGAAAAATCGGCAAACAAAATCTTCATTTGGCATCCCTTCGTTCTGCCACTCTAGGTACATGCCTGCTTTGCCCTCCTTTCTAGTTTCAGCTCTGGATTTATACTTGAATATTTGATGCATTCATTTTTGGAGATTTAAAGGCTTAATTTCTGTAATAGTTTAAAAAATATGTAAATTTTTTGCATGTCAAACTTGATAACAATATTTTATGACTAGTTGTAATTTTCTGGCTCTCATGCTTAAAAATTTTAAAAACATTTATGCAGCTCTGAGAAGTTTGACTAAAAGCCTGATCAGGCCACAGAGAAACCTAGGAAGGATTGATTTTCAGGAGGGTGGAAGGGGGGGGGGAGAGCTTCTTGTATTACAATATTTAAAAAATATATATATTCTTTAGAATACTGAATAATATATAAATACATATTTAGATGAATGCATATTTATATATTTTTTAAATCTTATCCAAATCTAAAAGTGCAAAATATTAATTATAATCTATGCAAAATCAGAATAGATTTGAAATATCATCTTTATGAAAATTACATACAAAATTTGGTTGCTCCTAAAATAAAGATCACAGGATCATGGCCTATTTGTCCTTGCTTTATTGTCTAAATTAAACATAATGTTTTTTTATTTTATGTTCATGGTGTTTATTTATAAGTGTATTTATTTTGCCTCGCCCCCCCCCCCCTCCTTTTTTTTCCTAATATAATTAAAGTTGAATAATATAGATTTTTGAGACATCTAAATAAATTGATTTGCTATTCCTCTTTTAGATGTATTGTTTTAATATTTATATATTTTTAATATCGGAAACTTATTTACCTTTTAATCATTTGTAATTCCCGTCATTTATTTAAGAAAAAATATTTTTTAAAAGCATCTAAAGAAATGAACAAATTTAAGACAAATTGATTCTAAACTATATTTTGTTTACATTCACACTTTTACTTCAACATTTCCATTACCTGCATTTCAGTGCATTTAATTTTTATCTTGTCTGTTTCTTAACAGGGACAAGACCTTACAACCTATGGTGAACTTGTTGCAGAAGGTGCTTTTCGGATGTATCGGGCAAAAGCTCTGAGACATCTTTTTCTTTTTGACAAAATGTTGCTCATAGCCAAGAAAAAGGAAGAAGGAATACTCAGCTACAAAACTCATATCATGGTAAGCTTTCCTTAAACAACTACAAAGATTTATTTTGGCTAATTCCTTGAGTACTTGTAGTTTATGTTACAGGCTACCAGTATTTTAAAATGGAAAAATAAGATTTATTTTATCAGTGATATTGTTTAAGTTGAAAAGGTGCAAACTTTTTAAAACTAATGGTGACCAACAAGCATAGTAATTATCACCAACTAAGTGGTTTATACTATAAAATCCCACGAAACTGCCTTTTTGTAAATATTATGGTGTATTTTTATGAAGTTCAACAAAACTAATTTTTGGCATTTGTTTCAGCATTAGGTTGCATTAAAAAAAAAAAAAAAAAAAAAATTATAATTTATGTTACTTATAGATTTGCCAACTGTTGCTAAAAAATCTTAGTTGTTACGATTAAGAGCTATAAACTATGATGCTATGAAAATTGGTCTAAATTTATGATTGTCTGCAAGAAATATAAATGCATTTTTCTTCTGATGTTTTCTTCTGTGTAGCATATTTTTCAGGAATGATTTTTATGAATGATCTTTTCTGAAAATTTAAAGCATCCAGTTTTAACTTTTTTTAAAAATCGATCATTTGTTCGAAAATCCAGACATTTAAAAAAAAAAATGTGCAAGGAAAAAAAAGTTTGGGCTGCAAAATAAACATCTTAACATAAAATCTTCATAATGGATATTAAACAAGAGTGTGTAGTGTTTATGTAAATATTTGTATTAGAAATTCCTTCCTAAAAGTATTTACTTTCAAAGAGAAAATCCCTTCCAAATTCTTTCACAAACTTGTAATTCTTCTACGGGCATTTTAAAATTTTCTTTAGTTGACTGCTGAAAATATTAAACATTTACAGAAAAAAATCGAGCATTTTTACTGAACCCAAGAGCCAGAGTTAGAACTGAGCCCAAGGCCTATGGCTTAAATTGCCAAAGCTCAGCTATTACTTTGAAAATTACACTAATTGGCACCAAAATCTAAAGTTGATTCTTAAAGATTTTATCTAATTAAATGGGAATGTGACAATGAAATTGTTCTATTATGTACCATTTTTTTAAGATTAGAATGTTTGATTTTAAAACTAAGGTATTTTATGTTTTACTATAACATGTAAATTATCTATAAATAAATCTATATAAAACATTAAGATAGAGCAATAAAAAATATGAAAATATGTTAGTTGATACTGCTGGATACGAAAAAAAGTGGGAGTAGGAATGCAAGAATATAAGATATAAATGTCATCAAACTAGATTTTTATCATGTTACATTGATTTGCAACCTAAGACAATGAAAATATTTTTTTTTTTTTTCCTAATTTCAATGTTATGTAGCATTTTAAATTAATATAATAACCCTTTTCTATTTGTTGTTTTATAAAACTGTTTCTAGAAAAAATCGTACCTGCCGGGGCAGTTTAGGTATTATATTTAGTTTTAAAAATATTGGATTTGTGCAAATCACATAATTGCATTGCAAAGCCAAAAAACTTTTTTTTTTTTTTTTTTTTTTAATCAAAGCTTAATTCTTTAGCAATTAAACTTAATTTTTTGAGGGCTTTGGTTCAACTCCTAGCATGCACCTGGGCATTTTTTCACACATTTGAAAAACTGGGAATTCATAATTTATAAAATTATCTACTATTAGTGCAATTTTTTTTAATTAAATACGTTTTTTTCAGACCAAGATTTTCTAGCCTGGGTTCATACATTTCAAAAGATTTTACAATCTCTGATTTGAAATGTCTTTAATGTTTTTATTTCATTTATTAATAAATTCATTAATATATTAAATTATTAATCCTTGATTGAATTACTGATTACATTTAATAAAGATTTCCTTACTGCTTTCAATTAACTCTTTTTATTCTGCTTGTAGTGTTCAAATCTGATGCTGATTGAGAGCATTTCTGGTGAACCTCTTTGTTTTCATGTTATACCTTTCGACAACCCAAGATATCAATATACATTCCAGGTACCTCATTAATATTCAGTTTGAAATTTTAACATTTCTTGTTTTCTGATTTCTGTGTTAAGATAGATTGAAAATTAAAAGTTAATTTATAAGAAATTTATGTTAGACTTAACTTATTGGATGCTATTGTGCTTTAAAAGTTGTGGTATATTTTTTTCTTTATTATGTGTAACTTTTTGAATATTTTAGCTGTAAATTTTAAAATTGAGCTCTTTTAAGCTTTTGGTTGTTGGAGCATTTTGTGATAATAATGATAAATTTAAAATAGCTTTTGCTGAAAATAAAACTATGAAACCCTATTATTATTAAAATTTAAACAAAGTTTTACTACCATTTCTGTGTTACTTGCGCATACAATTTGTAGAAAATTATTTGTACATTTTATCATAAATTAATACATTACCAATGGAATGTTTGTCTGTTAATATTATTAATTGCTCTTAATTCTCTATCTACATAATCTCATAAAAATTTTAATACTGGTTCTTTCCCAGTGATATCTGAAAGTTTATGCAAATTACCAATAACTGGTAAAACCATCAACTTATTAGCTACTTTTTCCAAACTTAATTCTTGTATTAACAAGAGAACTATTTTTGGTGATGCTTGCATCTAGGATTGAGACTTGGTGCTTTTTTAAAGCTCTATATTAAGAAGTTTGAAAATAAAAAAAAATTTCTGCTAGTCATATTTTTTCAATTTTGCAGCAACATAACTTTCTGAAAATGCTACTTCCTTGGCCACTTATTGGATTAATGACAAAGTTTTTGAAAGCATTTAAAAATATAAACTAATTAATAAGTATAAATTATTCAAAAAAAAGTTTAAAAGACGAATTACCTACGAATTTGGTTTTGAAAAATTATGATATAATATTCTCATTTTTGACAGGGGAAAATGTTGGTGTTTTCAAAAGTAAAGTTTTTTGTAAACCCTAGCCGAATGTTGTAGTCACAAAATAAGTCAAACAAAACCTTCGTAGCTCGATATTTAGTGACTCGACACAGTTTTGTCATGAAATAAACAAATAAAAATCCAATGATAAAAAAAAAATTTAAAGTATAAAAAAAATATATGAAATATGTTTTTAACAGAGGATTTTTATCAGTTCTGTAATTTTTATGCATAGAGCTGCAAAATGCACCCGATTTCGATACTATTTGCAAGCAACACCAAAAGTTATTTCTTGGTAAGTTAAATATGTTGATGAACCTTTATAGAGATTTCAATGATAAAATTAAAACAAATGGACTTGTTTGTCTAAATGTATTGAATCCATATTTTCAAGTTTATTTTTTTTTAATATCAATTTTAAGAGCTAGGTAAAGGGATGCAATAAATTTAAAATGCAACGAAATCTGCTATAATAGAATTGCATAAGAACCAAAGCAAAATTTTTCTCTTATTCAAATTTCTGTCCTCACATTCATAGTTTATTGTACTTATACTGCATACTTTTCATCCTTTTTTTGTGCATCTTATTATAACTGATTATTGAAACAGCTGTCATTTGCAAACGTAATAAATTTTGTAAACTTTCGAATAGGCTCGTAATGGTGAACAGAAGCGTGAGTGGTGCCTCCAGCTGAAGAGGGTGATTTTGGAAAATTACAATGCTGTCATTCCATCCCATGCCAGGCAGCTTGTCATGGAGTTAGGACAGAGTAAACAAGAAGGTAACTTTCTTTATGCACTCTCTTTATTACCATTTTTAATTACTGTAACAAAGTGTGCCTTAAAGATTAATGATGCAAAAACTACAGTAAGTTTTACTATACATAAAGTTTATTGCAATGAACACAAAGATAGCATGGACACACTCCATAACAAAACAGAATCAAAATTTCAACTGAAACATATTACCTGTTAAATGTGTTTGTCTATATATTTTTTATTTAAAATTTTCAATCTTTATACCTTATCATTTTAATGCTCATCTGTAAAATTTACATCCTTTTAACATTAAAATTAAGAGTTTAATTGTTCAGCTAAATTTTTTAATAGTTTCAAATCTTACACCTATTTTTATTCTCCCTTTCTCTTTTTTTAGTTTCTTTGTTCCACTTGATTCATATGTCTTTACTGTACTTGTTTTGCTAAATTTAAATAGTTGTCATCTCCTGCTTTCTCATTAGCTATTTTTAGTGGTGTAGTCATAAAAAAATTTGACGGTACACCACGGCCGAAGCAGAGGATATACGCTCAAGGCAGAGCGCATACCCTACGATGTACATACTACAGCTTTCTTGAGAAACAGAGGGTATACAGTGTTCCTCAAAGAAATCCAAAAGGTATAGGGTGTTTATCCACGTATACCCTCCGCTAAATCTCTGTCTTTTTTCTTGTCCTCTTAAACAAAAAAAATAAAATTTAAAAAAAAACATTTTAGACTCTTTTAATTAGCTTTTAAAGGTTGTTTTCAAATCCAAATGGATCACTTTATGACACATTTCTGAATTCATTTATGTTCGGAAATTCGTGGTTTGAAATCGGCAAGTATTCAGAAATGCTTTTATTCAATAACATTTTTCGTTTTTTACTAAAGGTACAAAATTCTGTCAAATTGGGTATTTTGGATTGAATTTCCAACTTGGCATTGCAAGAAACAAAAAAATCTCATTTATCAAAAAGTAGAAAACTATTATATTTCAAATTACTTCAATAATCAGGCCTTCCAACTTTATGCCTTCATGCTTTAAAATGAGCCAGAAAATTTTGCATTGTTGAGCAAAAAAATGGAGAACCTTCTCCTTTCCTTTGCATTCAATTTTGCATCATTTTACATATAATTTAAGTTCTCTGTTCTTAAATCTGAAGCTTAATTACAAACAAGTGTTTTCCTTGAATAGTGCTATATAATTTTTTATTTTACAGACTCTGCCATTGAAAAGAGTACGGCAAAAAGGCCCCTCTCTGCTCCTGAATATCTAGAAAAACGAAAACAAGAAAGAAGAAAATCAGAATTGAATTTGAACCGCACTCTAAAACTGAAGAAGACTTTAAAGAAGGTACTTAGTTATGAAACTTTTTATTTTATTAATTATTATCTCTTAGTAAACTGTTTCTTTATAGTGGATATTCATGTCTTTAAAATAACATCAAAATTGGTATGGTCATTTAAAAGAGGACTATTTGCTACTAATTACAGACTTAAGGTTAATATGATTAAAATGTCTAAAAAAGCAATTATTTTTATGCCAAGATTACTTTTTTTCTTCCAGAATTGTTGCAAAGTCTTTCAAAAAATGAACCAGTTTTCACCAATGCTGTTTCAATTCTGTTTTTAAGGGTGTATTCCAATCCAAACTGCTTATTTTCAGATTTATTTCGAAATTCATTTTTATTCTCAAATGCATCAAACTGGCTAATTCTCTTATTTTGAAACCACACAATGTGTTGTGCTTGTCGATTTTCTAATAAATGTGGAAAATATCACCCCCCTCCAAAAAAAAAAAAAAGCTGTCAAAGTTGGCTGTTAGAAAAGAATTTTCTGAAGTGGGAGATCTGGGAATGAGAAAAATGGTCATACTGAGAAATAAATCAAACTCTTATGAATTGAGCTAAAAATGAAATCACATGGCATCATATATATCTCTTCAAAAATCACCAGCAAGTTTTATGTTTTTACTTTTAAAAATGAGTCTGAAAGTACATCAGAAATTTTTGAGTGCCAGAGGATGGAAAAATATTTTTTCGAATGCACCCTTAAGGTAATGGTCTCAAGAACTATTCTGTCTTTTCAACAAATCATTGAAATTTTTGCCAGAGAATGTTTATTTTTTAGATCTGTAATGTTTTTAAATACTTTGGCAAGAAATTTGTAATATGTGTGCTTGTTAAATTCTGCACTGAAAAAATTAAAAATGGCTATTAAATTTTTGTATTAAATTTTTTTTTTAAGAATTATTAAAAAAATTTTATTGGTGCACTTTTATTGTACTTTTCCTCTGATAAATTTAAAAATTACTTGAGGAATTACTATATAACTTTATTATGTCTTTAAAATAAAACCAATGTTGATTATTTGATGTTAGATTTCTGTAAATTTTCAAGGATTTTAGTTGCTGTAGTTGTTAACTTATGCTAAACCAGCAGTTCCCAATCTTTATTGGTAATAGATACCTTTTAAGGAAAAAAAAATAGTTAAAAAATGTGACCCACTTAATGTAAGGGTATTTATTGGTATGGAAATTGTTATGTGACTTCTTTGTGCTACTGTCTATCCAATCCAAAAAGGCAGATTTTGGTATAAAAATACACTATCAGCAAAAACAAAAATTGGTAATACCAAAGTATGTAAATGGAATCACAATTTAAACTAATCACAAACTACAAATACAACTAAAAATATGTTTAATATCAAAACATAACTTTATAATCAATAAGATTTCTAGTTTACCATTGAGGACATCTATATCATAAAACTGGTTAATTTTAGCCTTAAAACACTTTCTACATGCAGTTTGTCTCTGATACTTGTTTTCCAAAAACAGTAAAGTAGTAGAAGGATGTTCACACAAGTGTGTCATATTGAATCCCACCCCATCAAGGTTCTCAGACCTGATTTTGATATTTCTGGCTATTTTGTTCGTATATTCATCCAGGAGAAAATTAAGTTTTTCCCTTGAAATATTGTTTACTTTTGAAATTTTTATGCTTTTTAAACAGATTAAATAAAAGATATATTTTTGTCACAAACTTCAATTGTTCCATGATACACCAAAGCATCCATTGAGCCCCATAGGTTGAGAACTGCTGTATTAAACCCTAAATTTGTAAATAATTTACTTGTAATAATATACTAAAAATATTTTCTTTCTTTTCAGGGAGAACATGCTGTAAATAAAAATGTAAGTTATTTATTTATTTTATTATTAAAATATTGAATTATATATATAAAAAGTTTTATTTTTAATTCTTACTTAATCAGGTTAACAAGCATTTTAAAATATGATTATTTATATCTAGAATTTTTTTAAAGAAATAAAAGTAAATAGAGCAGTTATCAGATAATTTCTACCATAAATTATAACTTTCCAAAGAAAAAATAATTTACAAAAGGACTAAGGTACAATTTTAATAAAAAATTTTATTTGAAATTATACATTGTACTAATTTGTATTAAAATGCTCTTATTGTAAATCCAAATATATCCTAGTTTTATAACTAAGATAGTCTTATCCTTTTAAGTGAAGTTACTTTGCTACATATTACTTTGAATAGTGTTAATTTGTGCATTTTGTTTTCATTTTTAGAGTTCATTTACAAGTGGTCGCCATAAAAACAATCAGTCTGAAAGTCAGGAGCAATTGAATGGACATGATAAGTCCCAGTCCTGGACAAAAAGTCAAGTAAGTCTAGTTCCTTGTGAATTAAATAAGATTTTCTAGCTTCCTGGGTAACCTGGAAAAGATAGGGAAATGTTTATGGACTGAAAAAAGATGAGTGAAATTTCAAACTTAAAAAAAAAAAATTAGGCATTTTTTCTTATTATAAAGCTAATGATTTTAAATTGCGGTACCAAAGGAATCTAACTTTGCTTTTCATAAGTAACTTAAAAATGTTCAATACCACCTAAGGCTGGATCTAGATAGCCTCCTGCAGGCCGATATTATACACTTGGTATTTCCATGTAAGAATGAATTAACAATCTTCTTGAGCAAAGAACAACACTTTAGTGCGTATACAGTAGATCCTCATTATCAGGGGTGGGGAATTTTTCCAAATTCTTACCAGCCAAGGATTTATTTCACCAGCCCGCAAGATGCAACACACACAGTTGAAAATAGTTGTGACAAAATCGCACGCGATTACAGACAAAATTGCTATTACTACAATGCATTTTCATAATTCTTTTTTCTATAATATTAAGAAATATATATAACAGAGGTAAGATTAATATTAGATAGAACTTAGTACCATATTTACACGGTAATAATTTGGAAAGTTTAAATATCTAGATTAAAAAAGTGTTTCTGATGATGTGCCTATTGCCTACAGTTTTTCAAAAACTAAAAATGCACTCGCCTTGTGGGAAAATCCACTCACCACTGGCGAGCAAAATGATGTATTTTCCCACCCCTGCTCATTATAATGATAGTTACTTAACTTGCAATAAAAATGAAATAAACAAATAAAAATCTGTTATGTAACTAGTTCATCCAGAATTATTTTTACATCCAGTTATTGTCTACTAGTAGTGCAGTGGACATTCTATGTCTAGAATTATTGTGACTGGCATTCAAAAAAGGATTGATATAAAATTGCCTACTTCTTTATTTCCAAACTAGTGTGGTAAAGGATACTTTGAAACTTACTTGTTAATGAAGCAATTTGCTCAGTTGCTAAGGGTAGCTTGCTAAAAACTGGATTCTTACCCTTTTAAAATGTAATTTCTGACTGTTAAATTCTTTGTGGAGTGTAATCTTTATTTGTTATATATCTGGAAAAATTGTCGGAATTTTTTTTGTACATTTTTATCAAATAAATATTATTATACAACTTTTATGTACTAATATATTTTATTTGTAAAAAAGAGAAATGTATCGGTTTTAAGCACTTAAAAGATTTTAAAAGCCTTAAACTGACTTAGTTATGTTGATTTGGAGATCTTTTATCATCTCACAATTTGTGACCTGAGAATAATAAAGTTATATCTGTGTTTTTGAAAAAATTGTCTTATTGATGTAGATAGGTTCTATTATGTATCTATGTATGTTTCCATCAAAATGATGTTTTATATAATTTACATATGACATTGCAATTATAGTATGACATTATTTTAATCCAGAAATGCCTTCATAGATACAAATAGAACATTTGTATATCGGTAAATCAATTTTTTCAAAAACACAGATAGAACCTTATTATTATGAGGTGATGAACTGGAGATTACCCCCCATTGAATTCATCATTGGTACCAGTTTTATTGAATTTTTATGCATTGTTAAAGAATTGCTTATGTGATTTAATCAATTTACTTATCTTTATTTGAGAACTTAATGTTTGTTATATAATTTTTTTAATATTTATACTCCTTAAATTGGGTTAATTCTAGAGCAGATTTTTTACAAAGAAAAATATTGTATTTATTATATTAACCACTTCACCGGCTGCTCCGGGATAACTCGGGGGTTAAAGCACTGTTTGCCCATACCCGTCGCCGGTTAAGTGGTTAAAATATGTTAAAGCAATCTGTATTTAACTTTGACTGATGCAATACCAAATTTGTTCTTGGTTGGATAAATGAATAAAACCTGGTGATAATATTGTTTATTTGCCAAATGTTCATCACATAAAATAAATTCTGATTAAAAAATATGGGAGTGTCAAACAATCATTAATTATGGAGTATATAGTTTAGCTTTTAACGACATGTAAATTTTGCCCAAAACAGAAAAGAAAAAAAAAAGTAGATTTTTGCTTTACAGCCAGTTGCAAGTGTTTCATTTCACATCTTTTATTTGTTTAACATTATAACATTTGCATGTATAACATTTACCTTGAATTTTTTTACTGAAGAGAAAATTTTATCTGTGCTAGAGGAAAAAAACCTTGTACAAAATGTTTAAAACCCCTTAACAAAAAGTTATTTAATTTAATGGAAGTTAATATCATATGTTCATGATACTAATTTGAAGAGAAAAGTTTCAAAAGATTACTTACTGATTTTGTAGCTATTTATTTTCTTAATCTTATTTATAGATAAAAAAGGTTTATCACCCATAATTTAGATCTATCAATTTTTAAGTATAATAACAAGAGTCACTGTCATTTTTTTTTTTTTTTTTTTTTTTTTTTTTTTAATTGGAAAAAATAGTTTTAAATTGTAGCAGATTACATAATAGAAAGTTCTCAAATCCAAAGAAAGTACTTTGACATATTTTTTAAATTCTTTTTTGAAAATGCAAGAAATTGACAATGCAGAAACTATATACTCATGCAGTTTTTAAAATTTTTGGTAAAGGCAGAAGATCTTTTAGTAAATACTGCAGTAAAATATTTTGCTGTACAAAAATAAAATTCTGAATGACCAAAATTTTGAAGCAATTACAACATTGAATATTTATTGGAATAAAACATCTAACATTTTTTCATAAGAGTTAAGTTCAACTAGGTGGAGAGGCCTACCATATGGCTTGAGCTCAACAAGTGGCCATTTTTCTTTTTTAATGAATTGCTACAGTAATCTTCCTTAAAATTTGTAATTTTCCTTCTTAAAGTTGATTTAAACACTCCCTATGTTTCTCACAAATCTGTTTTCTTTTCTTACTTAAATTTTAATGCTTTTTCTTTAATAACATGGCATCTCCAAGAATATCTTTTTGTAACTTCTTAGCTAAGAACTTGGTAGAAAAAACTTATGCTTACTTTTTACATTTTAGGAAGATGTATGTCACAAACAGAGGTGGTTATTGGGTCGACTTGGAAACAAAGAAAACATCTCAAATGCTTCTTCTAACTCTGAATCCAATCTTCCTTTCACCAGAGGTACAAGAGTGAGACACAGTCTGCCAGAACCATCCCTGAATCAACGACATAACAACAGAGATCGTAGGTTTAGGCCTTCTTGGAGAAACTGGAATAGTGTTCCCGAAGAAACAACGGATACTGAAAATGAAGATGTTGATAGCAAAAAGTTGTTGGATTACTGCCCTCCCCCTCGTACATTTCGAGATCGCACATATTCCGAAGCATCAGAAGAAGCCTTTGACAACAGTGGTGAATATGTGACGTTTTTCCATGCTCATGCCTATGCCACCAGAGACATGCCCAATGGGTATCCAGATTTTAGCTCTTCTTACAATCAAGAGAGGGGAGCTCAGTCTGATATTGAAAAATCCTACGAAAGCAGCTATGAGAGTGAAATCAAAAACTGTGTTGGTGATAAAACAGAAAACCAAAAAGATCAAGATTCGGAGAGTGGGAGTTCTGTAAGCTCGTGGAAACAGAATTCAGCTATCCGCCGTGTTCAGTCTTTCACTGGCATGGCTAAAGCAAGAGTTCAATCTTTACAACATAATATATCATTTAAATATTCGTCTCATAATGAGACAAAAGGAAAGTCTAAAAAAGCATCAAATTTACCTCCTAGTGGGCCATCTTTACTTCCTTTTGTACCTAAAGAACCTAGTCCCGTAGCACCAGCTGCTTGGTTAAAGCAGCAAGAAGAACATTTAGCAGATGGTGGGAAAAAGAGTGGTTCATTACCACGAAGCTTTCAACTCGCATCTGACAATTCTAATGACATTACTGGAGAAAACACCTGTCGCATGAGAATGCGATTAGATGGATCTCGTGCTGTTCATAGTGAACGCCCTTTCACAATTGCATCAGATAAACCATCGCATGCAGATTTTGGTGATGACTTAGATTATGTAGTTCTAGATTATTCCCAGTACACAGGCACAGAATATTATTTTCAACCACAAAACAATAGTTATGAACATGATACAACTACAGGTTGTACAAATACCCCAGCTGTAAGTATGGAAAATGTTCACTCTATACATCCAGAACTGAAAATATATCATCAGGCAGCTTCTAAATATGCAACCCTTAAACATTTATTTTCTCACATGGGATCAAAAATAGCTGGACTTAAGGCTACGATTGTAAGTCCCACCTCACAAGATTCAGAGCTTTCAAAAAATCAAGGAACAGAAACAACGAATAAAAGTGGATTCAAACGTTCTGGCAGCCACACGAGTATTAAGAGTGAGAACGAGCTTAGTCCCAAGATGTTTACTGCCAAATTTGCTCATTCAGTCGCTAAAGCTTATTCTTCTGTGATGCGTCATAAAAAGAAACAGGAAATCAAAATCACCGATGTACCATCCCTTAAGAAAAGCGAAAAAGTTTCTCTGGGGACATACAAATCTGAAAGTTCTCTCATAGGTGCTAGAATGGCTCAACCTCTAGAATCTGAATACAGTGTGCCAAAATACATTCTCTCATCAAAACTTTTAAAAGACCTTCGGCCTGATAGTTTATTCTCTGAGTCTTCCAATGTAACTTCCTCTAGCGATGGTGATAAAACTGGCAATCCTGAATCTTGTTTTCACGAGTCTCAGTTTTCTTCCAAATCGGATGATAACGATGATTCAATTTCAGAAGCTAGTGACACATCTGCCGATAGCTATTATGAAAGAACTTTTGATGAAATTGAAAATGCATTAGCACAAGATGTCTTTCGAGATTCTGCCATATACAGTGATCCAGAAGACGCAGATTTCAGCACGGTCGAAAAGCCGCGACTGCTAATTATCTCTAGTGAAGCTGAACAGTCTAAAGTGGAAGACGATAGCATTTTCACCTATCAAAATGGTGATGCTACGTCGCCCACATCTCCTAAAATCATGTGCGCTCGTAAAGTCAACCAGGCCATATTGGACAGGCTTCGCATCTTGGAAGAAAATGTCAAATTCCAGAATGAAGAGGCATCATCTATCGGTAACAATAGCACTTCCTCTAAACCTTACATCCAAAAAAGGTTAGACTTGGACAAATGGGGTAACTTAGTATTAAATAAAGAAATCGAAGAAAGTGAAACAAGCTCCGAACACTCAGCATCCACTGTAAATACTGTAATGGAATCTGGCAATAAAATGAATGGTAACATAAACAAAAGTCCACCCCGAGTCAAAGGGTGGGTGAAACATGTTGTCGACAAACTTCAAGGTGAAGGGCAAGTCTAAAGCTATGTTTTTCAGATGAAATCTGTACTGCCATCAGTTTTGTGCCTTTAAAAAAAATATCTGCTGTTAGAGTGCCAAAAACTCGATGCATTTATAGCATGGTAATTGTGATAGAAATTCTAGTACTTTATGGCAGTTATTTTTTTCCATCCCTAAAAATTTATACACCAGCAGCTATTCAAAAAAAGTTTTGAATTTATTCCTAAAAGACTACTAGCAGTTTCATTTGAGATTTCTTTTGTTTAATTTAGTAATTTTTGTGTATTGTATCAGTTGAAAATTCTGAAATTTCAGGGGTGAGAATTTTCTGTATTATAATAGATTTTTACTTTGCTTTTTTTTTTTTTTTTAATTTTATAAATCCATCTCTTCTCCCACCCCACTCTCCAGCAGATTGTTAATTGAATTCTTTTTTAAATTATCTAACCTATTTTTTTATTTTATTGCAACATAGAATAATAAATCATCTAAATTCTTTCCTCATTTGAAATTTCCTTTTTTGCCCTTTCTGTTGAATCACACAAAATTTAAAATTCTTCAATTAAGGAAAGTGTGAAATAAACAAGTTTTCTCTTTTGTAGTATTGTTGTTCTCACCTCTGAAATTATGAGTAAGTTCTCTGCATTTGAAAATAAATAAAAACTATTGAATTTTCCAATATTTTTTAAGCCTAGATCTAAGCCTTACTTCTTCCAAGATCATGCCTTATTAAATTGAGGAAACATTTTTGTAACTGTAGCATTTATATTCAAAACTTAGAACTTTTAGTTCATATTCTAATCTTACAACTAAATGTACTCGTATATTATCTATGCCAGAAAGATTAATGCCATCATCAATTTAGAATTCATTTACTAAATTCATAACAGTGGTAAATAATGTAGAAACACTTTAAAGCATACAAAACAGTAATTTGGTATACATTATGCAATTATTAAATATATAACACCAGGTTGATTAATTTTAGCAATAAAAAATGTTTGTTGCTACTTTTATTTCCAACTTTGTTAATATATGTATGTACACAAGTATCATGTACACATCCTATATATTATATATTTTTTTAATATAGTCTTTAATATAATAGCTCTATAGCTGTATTACATTAACTATGCAGTTACAATGTAGAAAGAAAGACAAAAAATAAAGAATACTGTAATGAATAATATCTGAGCAGTATATTTTCCTGGCACAGATAATACATAAGTACCAAACTAACCTTGTCAAAACAAGTAACTTATAGAGACCTTTTTATTTTATTCAAAGTTTCTCACTTTTAATAAATTAAATCCCTTTTAATGTACACTGGAGTTTCACACTTACAGAGTAATACTTTTTATAAACCTTCCGTATTGCTGGAGTTCTAGCTAGTAAAATATAACTTTTTGAATTTTTTTTTTGTGAAACATAATTTTTTTTATATTGAGCATTTTTAAAATCTTCCATTTTTCTTTTTCATATATTTTATATTTTTTTACTTTTTTTTTTCCTTTGTGAGTAATGTCCTTTGACTAAACTGGATTGCAATAAAATAATGTAGGTACTTTCTTGTTATAGGAGCCTTGGTTAGAGAGATAGGCGAAAACATTTTCTGGCTACCTATTTCACTGATTCACAAAGCAATTTTTTAAGTATTTGCTTGATTTATTTAGTACACCAAAGTGATTTATGTGTTATACACATAGAGAAGTCTAATACATGCAATTGGAATTAAATATTTATAATACTACCATAAACAAGATAATAACACACCAATTTTGTTAAAATAGATGTGCATATTTTTAGGCTACAAATCTCTCTTTCTAAAGGACAAATTATGCCAAGGGCCAAGACTCTTATAGCAAAGAAATACCATAACATTCGTCTTCTATCAAAATAGCTTTTTACGATGTTTTTTGTACACTGTAGTTCTAGTTACTGTGGTATTTTATATTGTAAAATAAATCTAGTCATAGCATTTTGTATATTTATATTTTGTAGAAACTGTTTTTGAGATGATGGTTAAAGAAGAAATATGCTTCGTTGATGAAATTATCTGAAAAATGTATAATACCTTTTTTTTTTTTTTTTTTTTTCTTTATAAGTGAGAGGTTGAGAGTCTGTGGATGATTTAAATAGTGTAAATATTTAAAAAAATAATATCCATTGAACTTTTAGTTTTTCTGCTTTTAACAGATTTCTTTCCTTAAGCATTCTTACTCGCATTTCTTAGTTTGCATGCATGCTATTAGTTCCATAATACTATATCTATACATTTGATGAAATGGTCGTATATTCAAGAAGATTAGAAGTTTTGAATTTTTATGTTCGAGACTTTACAAAGTTTTGACTTTTTAAGATGTATATCTAACAACAAATATGATGACAGAATAACCTCAAAAATCCAACAGATTTTAGAAAATGCCTGATTTTAGGGATTCTTGAATAATAATTGAAATTAGGTTATCACATAATATTCTAAATAAAAACATAAAAAGATTCAATTTTTAAGGCTGACTTATTAAAGATGTCACTTTGAAAGTTGTTAGATTTTTGTTGTTTTTGTTTTCTAATTCTATAAATGCCTTCGTGCCCAGAGACAATTTTTTACCATACATTACTTATTATTATTATTTTAATTTTTGTTTTAGTTACTGATATAATTGCATGCTAAAATAAAAACACAGAATTTTCTAGAAGCACTTTGGATTTTTGAGCCTATACTGTTTATATATAATCTTTTTTTTTTTTTTATGGCATATTTTCTCAGTTATAAGCAAAAAATTAATGAGACAGCAAATAAAGTTAGCCAATGGAAAAAGTTTTTTTACTTATAGAATTTAATTGGTTGCAAATTTACAAAACTAATAAATATAGGAAAAATTTTATTTACATTTTTGAAATGTTTTCTTATGTTGAACTAATTAACAAGATTTC